>JANSVA010044778.1:0-13366 GCA_025504915.1 Erythroxylum reticulatum | reverse complement strand
AACCCATCACTTATTTCTCATCAATTCCCTTTAAGCATAAATACATCTTTAACACAATACATATACTATCACACTCAGTGAAGTTCATTTAATATTTCTAAATTCCACTCAAAGATCGGGGTCCAACATAGTCTGAAGTCCTTAGACACAAATTTCACAAGTTAATAAGTTTAAACAACTTGAGGGATCGTGTTTGTGGTTAAATTTGTTTTGTAAAGTTCAATGTTACTGACCCATTATTGCATATGGGTGTGTTTTGTTGTTAATTGTGTTTGGTGTGTTCTTTTTTGCTTATTTTGTCTTTGCATGAGGATAAGAAAAAGTATAAGGATGTTGATAGTGATAGATTGCATAATATTTTAGTAGGTAGTTTAGTATGTGTTTAGCTGTTAAATTCAACAATTAATGCATGTTTAGGTTAGGATTGTGTGATTTAGTTATACATTTATATTTTCGGTGTTTTATAGGTTAGAGCATGCCATTGAGCTTAAATTTAGTGTATTTGATGTGTCATGATGTGTTCGTTAGTGTTTCATATCAAATATCAAATAATGGAGAGAATTCGGAGGAAACACAAAGCAAGGCCCAAGCCCACATCATGGCCCTTATGCCACAATCGTGACAAAAAGCAAAATATGTAAAGTTTTAGTCATGCATCTCATACTTAATACATATCACATATATGCAGCGGAAAATAAAACAGAACTTCCAAAACCATATCTACTTACGCACATAGATATAGAAAAATAAAAAATGAAAAGTAAGATGTTTACATATCTTTTCGATGATCTCCTTCATTCTTAAATCTTCTCCGTGTTGGGTTGTCATATAACGATCAATGTAGACCGTCTCTAATAAAAGTCCACCCATAGATAGAAGAATGAAACCTCATTAGGAGATGGTTAGAATTCTTGTTTTGTGCTAGCAAAGACAAGAACTCTTTTGAGAGTTAGAGAGAAAAAAAAAGTGTGTGTGTTCGAAAGAACATTTCTTTCAATTTTGTTTGACACAAGATGCATGAAAAAAATTCTCTTTTTTTTTCACCAATTGGCCTTCCATAACCCCATCACCAATGAGGGGTTATGGGAAGTTAATGGTCATCAATAGCATGCATTAATTGAAGTTACAAGAAGTTAATGACCATGAATAGCATGCATTAATGGAAGTTATGGGAAGTTAATGACCATGAACAACATGCATTAATGGAAGTTTTGGGAACTTAATGACCAAATTGGCAACTAACAACACTTATTTCTAATCCATTCCATGCAACATTTTCTTCTATGATCACATTGTGATACAATCCTGAAACACTCTCTCATATCTTGAATCACCATTTAAGACTATTTTACTCATCCTTCGGATCTCCTATATGTGTGACCCATTAGGTTCCTAATTATGTTGGCCACTTAAACTAGCACTTAATTTAAGTAAGTCGAGAGTGGTATCTAGCAACACGTCATGACCCCTAATTGACTAGAAATTTAGTGATTTCAATACGAACCCTTCCCTACATAATGTTGTCATCCAAGTCATCCTTTCACCATTTATACCCTACTTAGTTCAAAGTATGGTCAAAATGGCAACTCCTACTGGACTGAGTACGTCGCATCTACTCCAAGTGATATTAAATCTTGTATCTAGGATCTCACTACTTTATATATCATTGAAGAATATGTTTATGACATATAGCTACTCTAGCCAGAGACTCCTGAATAATGCCCCCAACAAGAGGCCACGGGTATCATCTTCTTCTATTAGGAGTGGTGAATCCTTTATTGGCTACTCCATTACCTCCGAATACCTCAAGCCATATTTGAGATATCCTTGAACACATTAAGTTAAAGGATACTTGAACCATTACTATGATAAGACTATTATTGACATCGGAATAGAATATCCATATAATTGTCTCATAGTAGGTCAATCCAATGAACTTACTACCCTTAGTAAGCATCGACATATTAACTCTGAACAACTCATGTCTACAGCTTATGAGATCTACTACCTGATTCAATCAAGGAGTATAACATGTGTTAGTCTATCCATATTAATGATATCCCATCTCATTAATTCTATGACTAGGGAAACTTTAGATACTAATATAATTACACATTATAGGAATCTCATTATCATGATCTCATCAGATTTCCTCCATGCTATGTTTTGTATCAAGCACTTCATTAAATCAATTTAAGATCAACAACAAATCTATAAATGTATGAACATCAAAATAATGAAAAATTCCTTTATTAATTATAAAATGATTTGTACAATAAGTGATAAAGGTGATTGCCTCTAGAGAACTTCTTTAACAAACTACCACTTGCCCTAAAGCTAATCACCTTAATATCTAATACCATAGGTGTGTACATGTGACACAAAACTCATTTGGGAAATAGGCTTTGTCAATATGTCATCTATATTCTGATTGGTAGGAACTCTCTCTATCTTGACATCATTTATACCAATGATTTATATAATTAAATGGTAGCGCCTGAGTACATGTTTGGACTTCTGATGAGACCTCAATTCTTTTGCTTGTGCTGTAGCCCCATTGTTGTCACAATACAACTGCACTGGGTCAGCGATGTTCAGAACCACACAAAGTTCCATGATGAACTTCTTGATCCAAACTGCTTCCTTTTTCACTTCAGAAGTTGCAATGTACTCCCCCTCTGTTGTTGAATTTGTAGTAGTCTCCTATTTGGAATTTTTCTAACTGACTGCACCACCATTTATTGTGATACATATCCAAATTGGAATCTGGAGTCATCCCTATTGGATTGCAAACTATCATCAGTATGCTCGCTTACCACAAGATCACCTTCTTTATGTACCAAGAATACATCCTTAGTTCTTCTTAAGTACTTAAAGATATTCTTGATAGCCACCCAATGACCCTCACCAGGGTCTGACTGGTATCTAGTCACAACACTTAAAGCATACGATACATCTAGTCTAGCATATAACATAGCGTACATGATTGATCCTATAGCTGAAGTATAAGGAATCAAACTTTTGCAAGTCCTCTCATTTTGTGTCTTTGGACATATAAATTTAGAGAGTTTGATCCCATATACCATGGGAAGATAACCTCTCTTGGACTACTACATACTAAACCTCTTTAACATCTTGTCTATGTATTTAGACTGAGAAAGACCAAGTAACCTCTTAGATCTATCTCTATAGATGCTTATCCCTAAAATATAAGTTGCTTCTCCAAGGTCTTTCATAGAGAATTTTTTAGTTAAACAAATTTTGACTAATTGCAAAGTAGAGACATCGTTTCTATTAGCAATATGTCATCTACATATAGTACAAGGAACATGATTGCACTCCCACTAACCTTCTTATACATACATAACTCATCAAGATTTTGTGAGAAACCAAACTCTTTGATTGTTTCATCAAATCGGATATTCCAACTCTTTGATGCTTACTTCAAGCCATAAATGTATTTATGAAGCTTGCATACCTTTTCTCCATTCATGCCATCAAGTTGTGACATATACACATCCTCGGTTAGATTTCCATTAAGGAAGGTTATCTTCACATCCATTTTCCATATCTCATAATCATAATGAGCGGTAATGGCTAGGAGTATCCTAATGAATTTAAGCATAGCTAATGGGCTAAAAGTTTTTTCATAGTCAAACCCTTGCCTTTAATGATAACCTTTAGCTATAAGCCTAGCTTTATGGGTATATGGGTAACTACATTGCCCTCCATGTCATTTTTCTTCTTGAAAACCCATTTGCACCCTATGAGTTTTATCCCTTTAGGTAGGTCAACCAAAGTCCATACTTGGTTTTTATACATGGAATCCATTTCGAATTTCATAGCTTGAAGCCATTTGTCAGATTCTAAATTCTTCATAACCTTTTCATAAGTGGTAGGCTCATCATCTTCTATGAGCAATACATCATTAAGTTCACTTATGAGAAAGCCATATCTCTCGGGAACATGATGTGTCTTACCTAGCCTACGAATTGCTTGTATGTTAGAATGTTGAACTATTGTTTCATCTTCATGAACAATAGTCTCGAGTCTGGGCAGTTGATCTACGTCTATTTGAGCATCTTGAACATCCACATGTTTAATTTTACTCCCACCATCTTCTTTTAGAAGAAACTCTTTTAGTAAAAAAGGCAACATGTTTTGAAACAAACATCTTTTATTCTAAAAAATGGTAGAACTGATATCCTATAGTTTCCTTAGGTTATCCTACAAACAGACACTTGTCAAATTTAGCGTCTAGCTTATCTGACTAAATCCTCTTCACATAAGTAGGACAACCCCAAATTTTCATATGAGAAAGATAGGGTTTCTTGTTAGTCCACATCTCATATGGAGCAACATCAACTGACTTGGATGGGACTTTGTTTAATACATAAACAGAAGTTTCGAGTGCATACCCTAAAAGGATTCGGTAAATCCGCTAAACCCATCATAGACCTCACCATGCCTAACAAGGTTCGGTTTCTCCTCACAGCCACACCATTATGTTGTGGCGTGTATGATGGAGTCCACTGGGACAATATTTCATTATACTTGAGATAATCCAAAAACTCTTGGCTTAAGTATTCACCACTACAATCCGATCAAAGTGATTTAATACGTCTCCCAAATTATTTCTCAACTTCATTTTTGAATTCTTTCAATATTTAAAACGCTTCATTATTATGATCACCGAAACAATGATAAGACCCTAAAAATGACAAATACAACTTCTAAAATTGTAAATCAAATTTTGAGCAAAATCATTTATGAATGCATCAAACATTAAGTTAACAAATTTTATCATATAAAAATATTTTTAAGGATCTAGAATCGAAATATAATCATACAAAAACATCAAACAAAACAGATCCTACAATTTTTGAAAACTGTCAAGATCTAGAAAATCGTTTGATAAAATTATTAAAACATTTTAATAATTCTATAAATTTTACAGTCGCATAAACAAATCCAAATATGTTCACATAATTTTCCAAAATCAAATTCCACGAAAATCATTTATAACCTCATCAGTTTAGCCAATAGACATCACATGCTCAGCAGAAAGACAAATTTAATGCATGTTCTTGTAAAATTGAAATGTATTTTAATCATATTAAAAATATTTTCAATCATACTGAATCATTCATTTACATCTTATGAATAGATTGGTGAAAGAAAATTATGAAAATCATTTTTTCAATAATTAATATCGAACAAAACATTACAGTACTCTAAGTTTTCAAAACTATGAAAATAGTTTTCACATGTCTTGTATTCTCTATCTAACAAGGCACAAGATGACTCTAATACCACTGTAAGGTTTCAGTCATGCATCTCTTATATAATATGAATCAAATATATGCATCGAAAAATAAAACGAAACCTCAAAAAACTAGATATACTCATGTATATAGATATAGAAAACAAAAACATTAAATGTAAGATATTTACATACCTTTCTAGTGATCTCCTTCGTTCTTTAATCTTCTCCACATTGGGTTACCATAAACCATAACAATCAACGTAGACCATCTTTGGTGAAAGCCCACAAGAAGATAGAAGGATGAAACCTCATTAGGGATCTGGCTAGAATTCTTTCTTTGTGCTAGCAAAGACAAAAACTCTTATGAGAGTTAGAGAGGAAAAAAAAAAGAGTGTGTGTGTTTGAAAGAATCTTTCATTCACTTGTGTCTTACACAATATACACGAAAAAATCTCTATTTTCTACACCATTTGTCCTTCCATAACCCCATCACCAATGGAGATTTATGGGATATTAATGGGCATGAATAGCTTGCATTAACGGAAGTTATGAGAAGTTAATGATCATGAATAGCATACATTAATGGAAGTTATGGGAAGTTAATGACTATGAATATCATGCATTAATGGAAGTTTTAGGAGGTTAATGACCAAATTGGTAGCCAATAACACTTGTTTCTAATCCATTATGTGCAACATTTTCTACCACAATCATATCGTGATACAATATCGAAACACTCTCTCATATCTTGAATCACCATTCAAGACCATTTTACTCATCCTTAAGATCTCCTGTGTGTCTGACCCATTAGTTTTCTAGTTATGTTGGCCACTTGAATTCACACTTATTTCAAGTAGGTCAAGAGTGGTTTCTAGCAACATTTCATGACCCCCAATTGACTGGAAAGTTAATGGTTTGACTATGAAACCTTCCATATGCAATGTTTCCATACAATTTATCCTTTCACCATCTATACTCTACTTGGTTCAAAGTATGGTCAAAGTGTCAACTCCCACTAGACTGACTATGGAACTGGAATAGAATATTCATATGATTGTCTCATAGTAGGTCAATCTAATGTACTTACTACTCTTAGTAAGCATTCACATGTTAGCCCTAAACAACTCACGTCTACAACTTATGAGATCTACTACTTGATCTAATCAAGGAATATAATATGTGCTAGTCTATCCGAATTAATGATATCCTATCTCATTAATCATATAAATAGGGAAAGTTTAGATACTAACATAATTACACATGATAGGAATCTCATTATCATGATCTCGCCATGATTTCCTCCATGCTATGTTTTGTATCAAGGACTTCATTAAATCAATTTAAGATCAACATCAAATCGATAACTGTATGAACATCGAAATAATGAAAAATGTATTTACTAAACATAAAATGATTTGTACAATAAGTGCTAAAGGTGATTACCTTTAGAGCACTTCTCTCACAAAATCTTGAGCCATGATCGTGCTTGTGCAACAAATAACTTGGAATACATACTAAATAAGACTTATTGAGGGATATTAGGGAGTTTTTGGACTCAGGTTTGCCTAAAATGAAAAATGCTATATAAAGAAAATAAAAACAACCCTAAAGGGAGTCCCTAACCTCTGCCACTTTGAGAAAGACCCCAAGTGTTTAAAGAAAGAAACAAACTACCTGTTAAAATCGCAAGTATACAGGTCGTTATTTGTAATAAAAAGCATATATCATCCCACAGAGGTTGTGCTTAAGCACTACTTAATTAAGGTTGTGCTTTGTTTAAGACTTAAATTGAAAGAAAAAAACTGAAAAATAAACTAAATCAGACAAATTAGTAATGAACAAATAATGTAAAAAAAAGTGTAGAAACTTTGATTTCAAGATTAAAGTTTAGAGATCACTTTTTCCTTATCTTATCTCCCTCCTACCTTATTGATTAAATTATGCCCCACCTAACATGTCCTAATTTGTCAATCACCCTCTCTTAAGGTGTAATCAAATGTCCCTATCCAAATTAAATGGAATTTACTATGCAATCTCTCAACATACAAAATCAATCCACCAATTTAACTAGTTATGAAGTTATCTTATAGGTAATCAACTAATTAGTCTAGATCTCTCTCTAACTAATCAATTAACTTGATAAATGTAGGTCTACAATGTGCCAACTGTCATTGTACAGCCCTACACAATTTACCCAACTCAATTTCTTAATATATTTTAAGGTTTAAACACAACATTTAACAAAAGCATTCATTCATTCAAAACAACAAAGTAGGAGTTGAACAAGTAGTTTAAAAGTAATCTCTACAATAAATTCATCCATTCATAATAGGAATAAGTTCACCCATATCCATATTCACTAGAATAAAAAACATACTAAAAAAATAAAAGTAAAACAAATACAATGGTAGCTTTGTTCCCTTTTTGTCTATGAAATTTTGGAAAATGGAAGCTTGATGGGATCTCTTGATATCAGTCCCAATTCCCACCTTTTATACCTGGAAGCCTGTTACTTCGCATTAATAATGGAAAAATATATAAATGGTGGCTGCCAAATATATATATGTGTAAGGAAGGCTTTTTTAGTTTTTTGTCGTTTAGTCACCTAGGGGTAGAAGATGTCATTTTATCTAAGCCATCACTAAGATGATGTCGTTTCTCTCTAAGCCTAAGCCCTCCTCTTACGTGTTTGCTCCTAGAGTGGGAAGCTCACTCATCTACCCCACCAATTAGAAGTTGCCACTTGTCTTGTGAAGCATTTCTGCACTTAAATGTTGGTTGCCCTCTCATGGAGACTTGTTTTTGGCCTTTACCTTTGCATTCTCGAGTTACGTGAATTTCCAAGATTTGAAAGCTAACTTATTCCATGGTTTTGTAAGTTTAAAAGCTTCCTCTCCTCTTTTCTTCTTTGAGACATTTTTTTTCAACTTTCATTTCTAGCTCCAATTCCTCCTACCCAATAGGTAAATACAACATTAAGATCCAATTCTAACCCAAAATCAACGATTAAATGTTAAAGAAAAACACAATTAAAAACACCAAATAAATAACAATTTAATCCTAAACACATCAAGAAACAACAACTTACAAATTAAACACTTAGAAAAATAAGGACTAAAACACAACTATCAACCTTCCCACACTTAAAGCTTTCCTTGTCCTCAAGCAAAAATCAAATACAACCAATAAAATTATGTCACTTCATTTTCACAAAGATTAAAGCATGCAATCCCTCAAACTTTTGCCTACTTAAATGTCAAGCTACTACACAAATCATGAATAATTTTCATTAGTGCACATAAGAAAACTCAACTTATGAAACCATCACTCGAAGATGAGTATAAACCCAAAATGGACCTTCCTTGATTTCACTCATTTCTCTCAAGTGTTTGATGGTTAATGTTTCACTCAAACTTCCTATGGGAAACCACACTATCATAGGCTTGCTAATACACCAATTCCTCCTCCACAATGATTACATGCTAAGATAGATCAAAAAGACTTTGTTTCATGTTGTAATGTGGCTAGGGTTAAGGTGGGTAAAAATGTTTTAGGGGTTTATCATAAGCATTTACAAAGTACTAAGTGTATAAAGGGATGACAAATAGAAACTTCTAAGATGTGTAAATGGATATGGCTACTACTCTGCACTTATTGATGCTTCTACATGTTATTTTTTTCTTTTATTTCTTTTTCCTTTTTCTTTATTTATTGTTATTCTTTTCTTTTTTATCATAATAAAGAAAAAATGAATAGAAAAAAGCAATTATATGTAATGTTCTCAAAGAGTAGAAGTACTAAGATCTACTCAAAGCATCTAAAAAATGAAAAAAATGTAGCCAAAAAAATCCCAAACTAAATTATCACTTAACACTCTATTAACTTGTAATGGGGCAAGCTAATAGGATATGTGGGTTTTAAAAAAGGTTGATTTCAAGAAATAAAAGGTTAAAGGCTTAATGGGGCTAGCAAGGGATAATAAAAGGGTAGGTCATTTAAGCCAAGGATTAAAAGAAAAAAAGGACCTTAATCATTTTTATCTAGCATACATTCAGTAGATTTAAACCAATTTAAAGCAAGATATGAAGATAATTACCTAAGGAAGCATCACACAAACAACAAAATGAAATGACTATAGAATGGATTCATAAAGGTTTAATTCCTCACATAGGCTCAAATGAAAATCTATTATGCTTCTATACACTACCTCATTGGTCAAGTGTCAAGCTCTAAGTATGCTTATGCAACAAACTACTTTCATCACTCCACATGCATTTTAGTTCACACATGCATTTAATCTCATTACAACCAGCATGATAGGGAAATGACACACCTAATATTAATAACCTAACATGCATCCTAAATGACATGCAAAAATGCAAACACAAATGCAAAAACTACCTCCCCACACTTAAACATCACAATGTACTTAATGTGAAAAGGAGAACAACCAAAACCAATAAATAAAACAATGAAAAACAAAACATAAAACATAAGAAGACTAATATAAGAGATTAAAAGTAAGATGGGCTCATGGTGGTGGGGGTGATGGAGGTGGAACATTTTTCCTCTCGTCCTTTGGTACTCCAACATGCTATGATGCATAGCAAACCTTCAAGTAACCTCAAAACATATCATTGACCACCTTTCTTATAAGAGTGGCCCTCCAAAGTATAGCTTGAACCTATGCCTATTAACCTTAAAAGTTTCACCCTTATCATTTTCCAACTCCAAAGCTTTATGGGGAAACACTTGAATAAACTTGAAGGGGCCACTCCAACTTGACTTGAGTTTTCTGGGAAATAACCAAAGTCGTAAATTAAACAAAAGCACTAAGTACCCAATCTTGAAATCCTTCTTCTTAATGTGGGCATCATGCCAGTTCTTAGCCCTTTCTTTATACAACTTGGCATTTTCATATGCATTATACCTTAACTCCTCCAATTCATCAAGTTATAACAATCTCTTCTCAACAACTAGCTTCCAATCCATGTTCAATTTTCTAATTGCCCAATAAGCCTTATGCTCCAACTCCAATGGTAAATAGCAAGGCTTGCCATACACAAGTCGATATGGTGTTGTACCTATAGGAGTTTTGAAAGTCATCCTGTAAGCCTACAATGTATCATCTAGCTTTAAAGCCCAATCTTTTCTTGAAGCGTTCACTACCTTCTCTAAAATCTTCTTCAACTCTCCATTCACTACCTCTGGCCACTCGTTTGAGGGTGGTAAGGGGTTGCCATTCTATGATGAACATTATATATCCTTAGAAGAGCCTCAAAGGAAAAGTGACTCCCTCCATCACTTATGATAGCCCTAGGCACCCCAAATGTAGAAAAGATCTTCTTAATGAACCATTGCACCACCTTGCCATCATTTTCTGGAGTACCTATTGCTTCGATCCAATTAGACACACAATCAACTCCAACCTATATATAAGAGTTACCTAGGGAAGATGGGAATGGTCCCATGAAATCCAAGCCTTACACATAAATATCTACACCTCTATAATGTTCAAAAGTGGCATCTCATCTCGCTTCAAAATATTGCCCACTTTTTAGTCCTTATCACAACGTAATACGAAATCTCGAACATCCTTGAACAAGTTTAGCTAGTAGAATCCACACACCAAAATGTGAGCAACTATCTTGTTCGCTTTATAGCGTCCTGTATAAACTGAACTATGACAATGAGTAAAAACATAAGGTATTTCATCTTTAGGGACATATCTACAAATCAAACTGTTAGCACATATTTTATATAGTATAAGCTTATCCCAAATATAATGAGAATATTGAAATAAGAAACACTTTCTTTATTGATGGGAGAGATTAGGGTGAAGAATACCACCTATCGATAATTGGCAATATCTGCAAATCAAGGGAGAAAAGGATTTTCTAGCATCATTAAGGCCTCGTTAGGAAAATGCTCCTCAATTTCCTCTTCCTCTGCATTTTGTACCCCTTCAAGTCTCAATAGGTGGTCCGCTACAACATTTTCTGTTCCCTTCTTGTCCTTAATCTTAATGTTTAATTCTTGGAGCAGAATCACCCATCGAATGAGCCTAACCTTCACATCCTTCTTTGCAAAGAGATAACGCAATGCCGCATGATTTGTAAAAATATTAACTTGTGAGCCCAAAAGATAAGAACGAATTTTTTAACATGCAAATACCATTGTAAGCAACTCCTTTTTAGTAATGGTGTAGTTCAATTATGCTCTTGTGAAGGTTTTACTGGTGTAGTAAATTGTGTGTAGCCTTTTCTCCTTCCACTATTCAAGTACACAACCAATGGCATAGTTGCTTACATCACACATGATCTCGAAAGGATGTGACCAATTTGATGATGTCAAAATAGGTGTTGTTGTAAGTGCCTTCTTTAACCTATTAAAAGTATCTAAACAATCATCATCAAACACAAAAGACACATCTTTAACTAACAAGTGAGTCAAGGGATTGGCAATAAGAGAAAAATCCTTGATGAACTATCTATAGAACCCTTGATGATGTAGGAGGTAGGAGCTTTTCAATCACTTCAGTCTTAGCTCGATCTACCTTAATCCCCCTACATAAGATCTTATGGCTCAAAACAAATTCCTCTTGGACCATAAAATGACACTTCTCATAATTAAAGACTAAATGAGACACCTCGCATCTTTGTAACTCTCTATCCAAATTAATCAAGAAATGATCAAAAGAGTCTCCAAAAATAGAGAATTCATCCATAAATAACTCCATGAAGTCTGCATTCATATCCACAAAGATGGCCATCATTGTTGACCCCCAAATTTTTTTTATGAATAAGTATGAGTTACATCAATTATAAGGTCTTTATGAAATTTATGGAGTTAATTATTATGCTGATGTTAGAAAGATTACATGATACAGATTGATTGAATTAAAGTATTAAGGTTATAAGAATGTTTAAGGGTGTTTTTAGGAAGACACTTAAGGTTAAGAGATCCTAAGCTTATAAGGAAGGACAAATTGGACATTTCTCAAACATTAATGAAAAAATTGAAATAAGAAGTGTTGGTTTGCATTTAAGAGAAGGAGGAAACGTGATTTTGGGCATTCTAAAAGAAGCTAGATGTGTGGATGAGAAAAGAGAGGAGATAGAAGCACGAAAAAGAGAAGAAAGAGAGAAAGAAGAGAAAACAAGCTAGGGTTTCAATTTTCTTAGCCTTCAAGAGAGATTTTGAGGTTGTTCAAAAAGGGAAAAAGGTAGAGGAAGAGAAGAGCTTCCATTTGAGCTAAGGATCTCTTCACTTGGTGAAGAATCAAGGAAATCAAGAAAGAGAAAAGAAGCAAAGGATCAAAAGAGGCAAGAGTAACAAGAGAAGAAGCATTTTTTAATAAGTCTATAAGAAAGGAAATCAAGGTGGGTATATGATTATAATAGAGTAAATAAGCCACTACTTTTTTCTTTAAATCAAAGAAGTTGTTGATTTCAATTTGCATCATAAGTGTTGCATTCATTATTCTTGAATGATTTGTGAAATTGTTATATGTTGCTATATGAATTATATTGATGTTTGATGAAAAGACTTTGCAAATGATTTTTGAAAAGATACATGTTTATGGAATCAGTTTTCAAGAATGGTTTTCAAGATATATATCAAGTATATAAAAAGCAAGCTTTCGAAAAAGTGCCATTTTAGGCAACAAGTTTACATATCATAAATTATATGTTATGTGGGTTTGTGGTGGTCCCCTAAGTTCCGTCATGTGCACGTTGACCAAGTTAAAGGCTTCTCCCACCTGTTCGCTAGTGGCATGGAGCTTCTTCATAGACTCCCCTAAGTTTACAGCTACACAAGACCCTTATGGGAATTGTGTAGTACGTTCTATTTTAGATCCACCTAAACCATTCTGTTGTGCTTATGTGCTTATGTCATGTTAACAAGTTTGATGCATTCATGTTTTGTGACTTGTGAATTTTAGTTGAAAGCCTAAGAAACATGTGTTCCATAAACTTAATGAAAATTTTCTATGACAAGAAAAATCTTCTCAAAAGTTTTGCTTATCTTTTTGTTATAAACTATTACCCACGAGCTTTTAAGCTCACCCCTTTTTTACCCCATCTTCAGGTGATAGCT
>JANSVA010044768.1:0-13367 GCA_025504915.1 Erythroxylum reticulatum | reverse complement strand
GCATCCAGCCACAAGAAGTAACGCATTACTTGAATTAATACACACTGACATCTGTGGTCCTTTCGACGTTCCTTCTTAGGGTAGCAAAACATATTTCATTACCTTTATTAATGACTTCTCACGATATGGATATATTTATCTGCTGCATGAGAAGTCTCAATCTGTGGACATCCTAGAGGTGTTCATTAATGAGATAGAAAGGCAGTTAGATAGAAAAGTCATGATAGTGAGGTCTAATAGAGGTGGTGAATATTACGAAAAATTTGATGAAAGTGCACAATATCCAAGTCCATTTTCAAAGTTTCTTGTTAGTTAAGGCATATGTGCGCAATACACAATGCGTAGTACACCACAACAAAATGGTGTAACTGAAAGGCAAAATCATACTCTTATGGAAATGGTTAGGAGCATGTTAAGTAATAATACTATACATTTATCATTGTGGATGCATACATTAAAGACCGCTGCGTATCTACTAAATAGGATTCCTAGTAAGGCAGTTCCTAAGACACCTTATGAATTGTGGACAAGAAGGAAACCTAGTTTATGACACCTTCACGTTTGGGGTTGTCCGGTAGAAGTAAGGCTGTATAATCCATATGAATAGAAGCTTGATGCGAGAACCGTTAGTGGTTATATCATCGGCTATCCCGAAAAGTCAAAGTAGTATAGATTTTATTGTCCTAACCATAGTATGAGAATAGTTGAGTCTGGTAACGCTACATTCATTGAGAATGGTCAAATCAGTGGGAGTGGAGAACCATAAAAGTGGATATTCACGAGAATCAAGTAGAAACTACTCCAAAACGAGTAGACATTACTATATCAGACGTGATTCCACCGGTTGTTATTCCTCTTGTTGCATCAAGGATACGCAACATACCGGAATAACAAATTAATGTTCCAATTCCACAAATTGAACATATTAATGACGAACCATCTAATAATGATCAAGTAATGCCACAAGAGGTAGCATTACAAAGGTCTGTAAGGCAAAGAAGACCAGCTATCTCAAGTGACTATGAAATTTATTCACTTGAACATGAATTTCACTTGAGCATTGATAAAGATCTAAACTCGTTCAAACAAGCCATGGACTGTAACAATTCTGAAAGATGGTTTAATGCTACGAAAAAAGAGTTAAAATCAATGGATGACGACAATGTTTGGGAATTAGTTAAGTTGCCGGAAGGTGCAAAGCAAGTGGGTTGTAAATGGGTCTTTAAGACTAAACGTGACTCACAAGGCAACATTGAAAGGTATAAAGCCAGATTTGTTGCCAAAGGTTACACTCAAAAGGATGGAATTGACTATAAAGAGACCTTCTCTCAAGTTTCAAAGAAGGACTCTTTAAGAATTGTTATGGCATTGGTGGCTCATTATGATTTAGAGGTTCACCAAATGGACATAAAGTCCACCTTTCTAAATGTTGACTTGGAAGAAGAAGTATATATGGATCAATCGGAAGGTTTTGTGACCACAGGAAAGGAACGATTAGTGTGTAAATTAAAGAAGTCAATATATGGACTGAAACAAGCTTCCCAACAATGGTATCTTCAGTTTAATGATATCATTACGTCTTATGGTTTTGTAGAAAATAACATTGATCGGTGTATCTACATGAAGGTTAGTGGAGCAAGTTCATTATATTAGTCCTATATGTTGACGATATCCTTCTTGCTGCGAATAATGTTACTCTTTTATATAATGTAAAGAATTTTCTTTCTAATAATTTCGAAATGAAAGATATAGGTGAGGCATCCTATGTGATAGGAATAGAAATATTCCGAGATAGATCATAAGGATTGTTAGGATTGTCTCGAAAAGGTTATATCGAGAAAGTATTAGAAAGATTTTAAATAGAAAAATGCTCCGCAGGGATAGTTCCAATTTAGAAAGGGGACAAATTTAGTCTACTGCAATGTCCATGAAACGATTTGGAACGTAAGGACTTGGAGTCTATTCCTTATGTGTCAGTAGTTGGGAGCTTAATGTATGCTCAAACATGCACTAGGCCAGATATCAGTTTTGCTATTGGAATGCTAGGACGATATCAAAGTAATCCTGGACTGGATCACTGGAAAACTGCAAAGAAATTCCTTAGATACTTACAAGGCACCAAGGACTGTATGCTCACATATAGAAAATCAACTCATCTTGAAGTGATAGGTTACTCAGATTCAGACTATGCCAATTGTATAGACTCACAGAAATCTACATTCGGTTACATGTTCCTATTAGCTAGAGGAGCATTTTTATGGAAAAGTGGAAAGCAGTCTGTCATTGCTACTTCCACTATGGAGGTTGAATTTGTGGCGTGCTTTGAGGCCACGGTTCATGGATTGTGATTGCGTAACTTTATATTAGGTCTTGGTCTTGTCGACAGTATTACTAGACCGTTAAGAATTTATTGCGATAATTACGTAGCCGTATTCTTCTATAAGAATGACAAATATTCAAAGGGTGTGAAACACATGGATTTGAAGTATTTATCTGTAAAAAAAGAAGTGCAAAAACATAAAGTGTCAATTGAGTATATTGGTACTGATCTCATGATAGCGGATCCGTTAACGAAAGGCTTACCGCCCCAAACATTTCTTGGTCAAGTTGAATGTATGGGTCTTATAGATAAGTCCTTATTAGTATAGTTTTCAGACATATATATATAAATATCATTGTCTTACTCGAACTGTTATGACACTTGTGAATTCAATTACAGTCTTATGTTTTTGCTCACTTACTGGTTATCCATATTATATTGTATACAATAATTATTATTTGTGAGATCACAATTACCCAATTACCCACTTAAATTTTGTTGAGTTGAGTTGATTCTGTGATACATGGAAGGAATCAGGTTATATAACTTATGACCGCTATGATCCCATCTGCTTAATTCAATTAAGGATGACTTGATCGATTCCAATGTATTGTGTGCACCTAAAGTTTTATTATTGGATCCCCAAGTCGTAATATGGGCTAAGTTATTCATGTTAGACTATTTTATGTCCCATGTCACTTATAGATTTGAGTCCAATGAACAACACCTAAGATAATGGTTATTGGGTATTATAGACTGGATTTCAAATGGGTCAAAGACCCTTTTCCTCTTTCTTCCACTGTAAGGACCGGTTGGTTTTTGCTGCTTTGCAAAGCCAGCCTAATGCTTTACCCAACTCTTTAGGAGCCACTTCATTTATGCTTTCGCTTAGCCAAAGCGGCTCGATTCCATACTTCGACCGGGTAGGCCAATACTTGTTAACATTGAAACCAGCCTTCTAAACCGAACCCATGTTCCATCACCTTAATGCCCCCACTTAGGTGACAAGCCCATGTCACTTATAGATTTGAGTCCAATGACCAACACCCAAGATAATGATTATTGGGTATTATAGATTGGATTTCAAATGGGTCAAAGACCCTTTTCCTCTCTCTTCCAATTACCAAAGGACATGTCCGTTAGTGATGCTATATAAGTTGAAAAAACTTATTGATTCATAACATTCTGAACCATTAAAGAATTCTCTAACGGAAGAAGACGAGAGGAAATAAAATTTGTTCAAGAAAATCAAAATCTAGCGACAAACAATCATAGATACAGGTACACAAATCAATTGATCCATAAATAGTTTTACAATTCAGGCCCAAAGGCGATAACATGTACAAGCTAAAGCTAAGTTGTTCTTTATTTAGTGTATGGTGAACAAAGTATGAGTCAATTTAGGTGTTTGGTTGCCAATGCAGTTTAACATTATTCTATCTTGTAACAAAATTTTTTGTCTTGGTTCTCTTATCACTCATTGGGATATTAATATGAATTTACTTGATTTGACTAAAACTGATATGCATATAGCCTGAGAGATGGAGCATTTAGATAGGGATTGTTTAAGCAGGATGTGGTAATTGAGCAACAAAGGAGAACGCAATAAGAGGATCATTATGTTCTACTACCTTTGTATGTTCTGGCTCCACCAACCTGACTAGATAGAGGCGAGGTTAGCTGTAGAGTTGACGAGCTAATAAATTTGATGTGGAAGGATTGATGTAGTTGGTAAAGGAAGTAATCATTATCATAAACGAGCGTTTCCAATCTGGATATCTTAGCAAGCATATCTGATATGACGGTCTATTGTGTTATAAAAGAATTGTGTAACCTTTTGAAAGCATCCAAATGTCTCTGCACTATAGAGTACAACAAATCTAACTTAGAAAGTAGAGAATCATGATGGCTCAACTGATCAATGATCTTTATCAACTGATCGTCGAAACCAATTTTTAATTTTGTTACGGCACCTTTTTCCATGGTTAGCTCTTAATAAGAGCACCAAATGTAGCACTTAATAAAATAGACCTGGGGAAAAACTAGAAAATGAAGAGTAAAGATAGAAGGGAGACAAAGGAAGAATATTAGAGAGAATTGGGGGAAATCCTTTTTCTTCCTTTTCCTTTCATTCTTTAGTAATTTTATATAAGGACATCATAACAAACTTATACCAGCATAGCCAGCTACAGGATTTTATAACAAATTAGTACTTAATATTTTTTTTGCTAACTATACAAAATCTATAAATCTATCTGGCCTTCTAAAGTTTCTTGTGCTTCTGCTAATTGTTTTCCTTGCTAAGCTTGGATCATGCCAAATAATGGAGTGGTGTAAGAAAGATAAGGAATCTGATGCAAGAAAGAGGAGTCTAAAAAATTCCTAGATATAGTTAGATTGAGGTGAATAATGCCATTTATATGTTTACTTCCTTAGGTACAAATCCTTTAGAGTCTGCTTAGATTTATTCTTTACCTAAAGATCTTCTTTTTGTGCTATAAAAAGAGGGCAACATCTTCTCTTGATCACTTTAGGTACAAATCCTTCGGAGTCTGCTTAGATTTATTCTTTACCCAAAGATCTTCTTTTTGTGCTAAAAAAAGAGGGCAATATCTTCTCTAGATCACTTCAGAGACTTCCCTTTGTCCTATATAAATAAATAATATTTATTATACAAACTTTCCATAATATTCTAGAATAACATCTAGAATACTATAGAAAGGTTAAGGAGATTGTTAACCAACTTAAGGTGTGTATAAAAGGAGCCAAGCACCATAACATGTGCGTTTGTGTGTGAAAAACAATTAATTAGTTGTGAGTGAGTTCATGTGAGAGTGTGTGCTGTGAAAGTGAGGTGTGTGTTAGTGTGGAGTGGAGAATTAGTGAGAGTATTGTGATTGTAAAATATCACAATTAATTTATTATGTTTTGAGTTTCTTTTTCAATTGACTCCTCCACACACATTCCGACAAAAAAAAATCAACAAGTGGTATTAGAGCCAGGTTGGTCTGCGACCAAACCATACTATCAGGCCATCAAAAATCGTTATGCCAGGAGCCTTTGTCAAAGATTGGTATTATAAAATTCTACCTGACTATAGTCAAGGACTGTAAATCTAGTTGGTTTGGGACAAAATTAACTTGGTTAAATGTTAGGCATCACCAAGTTATAATGATAAATATTACAAGTTTAGTAAGTACTATTGAAAAGCTTAAAAGCTTTAATTACAACAATTGAGCTTGTGAATGCAATACTACTTGCTTGGATAAGACTTATGGAGTTTTGTTGGTGACAATATCACACCACCCACGGACGCAGAAGAAATAAGTAAATGGAAGATTAAAGACATCAAAGCTATGCATGTACTATTTGTGACAATTAAGTATGATCTACTACACCGCATCAAGGATACAAAAACACCTAAGGAGGCATGGGATAATCTAGCAACACTATTCACCAGGGTGAATGACGCAAAGATTTAACGGCTAGAAAATGAGCTCCTATCAGTCTCCCAACAAAATATGTCAGTAAGTAAATATTTCATAAAAGTTAAATCTTTTTGTGAAGAAATTTTAAAATTAGATCCTTAAAATGTAATTATGGAGACTAGAATAAGGAGAATACAATGCCATTGTCACCGTAACTCATGGTTGGGCCAAAGAACCAACCCTTATAGAGTTGGAAAATATTCACATCCATTAAGAGATATGTTTGGTTGGACGTAAAGTTTTTAATGGAATAGAATGGTTTATAATGGAATGAAATGACAATAGATGTAATATTGAAAAATTGTTGTTTAGGAGGGATGGAAGGGTTCATAATTTAATATAGTGAAATATTGTTCGGATGAAGGGTTTATAATGTAATATAGCGTAAAGTTTTTGATCATTTTACATTTCATCCTAAACCCCCCAAATCAAAGGTTTTTAATTTTTACTGTTTAGGATGGAATGAGATGTAATATGAAACCCTCCTATTCCATCCCATTTCATTATAAACCTTCCATTTCATTCCATTTAATAAAACCCCAACCAAACATAGCCTTAGAAAACCATGTTCAATAAGCAAAGGGCATATAAAGGAAAAATAAAAATTGTTACGACACATGGTGATGATAATCCAATGAGGTCACTAGATGGTCGATGGAAAAACAAAGAAAGAAGATGTTCTCAGTAAGGGGGAGCTCAACAGGTTTGAAATAATGAAGACAAAAAGTACTGATGACAAAATAACCAATGCTACAATTGTGGCAGGAAAGGACACTTTGCCAAGACTATCGATTAAAAAAAGTTGAAGGCAATGCTACAAATTCCACTAAGAATGATAAAGATAATGAAGAAGAATGAGATCTTTAAGCATCTATAGCAGTAGAAGTAGAGAATGCAACTTTTTTCATAGCTGAGCTAAAGGAAGAATATGTATTCATAAAGATGAAGGATGAGCTAATTAACTATAATGACGAATGGATTGCTGATTCCATATGCTGCATTCATATGATATGAGATAAAGACAAACCGATCAATCTAGCAAAATATAATAGAAGATGAGTAATGGTCATAACAAATAATTCTAAGTTTCCAATCACTCACATCAGCTAGACTATAATAATACCTTGATACAATCCTCACAAAGTGGAGTTGAGCAATGTCTACCATGTGCCAGGTATGAAGAAAAATTTACTCTCTGTGTTACATTTCACATCTTTAGGAAATTATGTAGTGTTCAGTCCAAAAGATGTGAACATTTACTAATGCTTGAAGCCAACAAGTACACCTATCATAAAAGGGAAATGTTTGGATTTTGTCTATATTATGATTACAAAAACAACATATGTAAATAAGACAAGGAAAAATGAGACACCTGATATCTGATATGCAATGTTTTGTGCATGGGAGTTGAAGAAGTCCTTGCTTAAAGGTCTTCCTCAGCTAGATGTTCGTGATGATACGATATGTTTTGGATGTCAATATAGAAAAGCACATCAAATTCCTTACTAAGAATCAACATATATAGCTAAGATGTCGTTTGAGTTAATCAACTATGATATTTTTGAATGAGTGAAACAACCATCCATTAATGGGTTTCAATACATAATTACTTTTATTGATGATAATTCAAGGTATGTATGGGTTAACTTTATAAAAGAAAAGTTCGAGGCATTAATCAAATTTAAGGAGTTCAAAGACAGAGTGGAAAAAGAAGTAGGGAGAGGAATATTATGCCTTCGTATAGACAATGGGAGAGAGTACACTTCTAAGTTTTTTTTAACTACCTATGAGAAAATAAAATTCATAGGCATTTTAATTGTTTAAGCACCTCACGAAAGAATAGGATTGTTGAAAAGAAGAATAGCTATTTTTCAAAAATATACAAAAGCATGTTACATGTCAAAAATATACTACCTAGATTTTGGGCAGAGTGTATGAAGACAACAGCACACGTTATCAACAAATTGTCTCAAGCTCAACTGCAATTTTTCTCACCATTTGAAAAGATATGGAATATCAAACCCACAATTAGTCATTTTTGAGTCTTTGTTTGTGTTTTTTATGTGTTTGTACCAGACTGCCTATGGAGTAATTTTGATAAAAAGGAAAATTTATGCATAGTTGTGGGATATGATAGCAAACAAAAAGGTTAGATATGTTGTGATCCAATAACAAATCGATGCTATGTATCTAGAAATGTGGTGTTCAATGAGGCATCATCATAGTGGTCACCATAGGCAGTTTTGTTACCTGATTCTAAACAAAAAGAGTAGAAGCTACAAGAAAGAGTCAAAGAGCAGTTTGAGCTTGAAAAATCATAGGAGTCAATTAAAGAAGTCTGACCAATAGAAGAGTTGGAGAGATTAGTGACATATTATCAAGGAGAAGTTCATGGAAAATAGAGTGCATTGTACAACTCCTGAAGGAGAAAGACCAGGTCAATTAGAAAAACCAGAAGAACAAAAAGTTCTTCAATAGTCTTTATGTAGGTTAACTAGAAAAATAAGGTTGAATCCCAAGTATGGAAATGCAACATTAACATAAGAAAATGAAGTAGTTAAGCCAACAAGCTATAAATAAGCATCACAAAGCTTAGATTGGAAGAAAGCAATGGATAAGAAATTCAAGCATTAGGATACAATTAAACTTGGGATTTAATGCCACAACCCAAGAATGTATAACCTATTTCTTGCAAGTGGTTTTTCAAGGTAAAGAGATGACCTGACGAAATAGTCAAAAGGTACCAGGATGAATTGATTGCACAAGGGTTTTGTTAGGAGTACAGGCTAGACTGTGATGAAATGTTTAGTCCAATAGCAAAGATCACAATGGTACATGTCCTTCTTGCCCATGCAGTTAAAAAATCTTAGAAACTCTGGAAAATGGATGTAACGAATGCCTTCTTGCATGGAGCACTGAATAGAGAAGTATATTTGGAGCAGCCTCAAGGATTTGAAGACAAAGCTCATGCAAGATATGTATGTAAAATAAAGAAGGCCAAAATAAAGAAGGCCCTTTTATGGGTAAAAGCAAACCTAAGGGCATGGTATAATAAGATTGTTAAATTTTTAATACAAAATGGATATACAATGGTTCTAGCATACTCATACTTGATTGAGAAAAATAAGAATGGAAAGTCGGCAATAGTGCTTGTCTAGTGGATGGTCTTATCATTACTGGTGATAATGAAAAAGAAGTTTAGCATATTTGAAGTAATCTTTTGATGTGCTTCCAAATGAAGGAACTTGGTCAGTTGAAGCATTTCTTTAGACTTGAAGTAGACTTTGTAAAAGAAGGGCTGTTCTTGTGCCAACAAAAGCATGCTAAAGATTTGTTGCATAAGTTTGGAATGCTTGACTGCAAACCAGTTTCCACCCCAATGGATGTGATTACTAAACTTTGTTTAGAAGAAGGTCACGAGTTAGAAGATCCAATAATGTATTGATAACTTGTGGGAAGCTTGATTTATTTGACAATAACACAACCTAACATATCATCTGTTGTTGGAGTAGCTAGTCGATTCATGGAAAATCTAAGAAAACCTCACTTAGATGCAGTCTGATGCATACTCAAGTATATCAAAGGAACTTTTGACCTAGGACCATTATATAAAAAGGGAAGCATATGCACAGTAGTGGGGTATTGTGATGTCGATTATGTTGGAGGTCATGGTACTCGAACTTGAATGTGGAGCAATCTGCTGGTGTAGCAAAAGACAACCAATAGTCTCTTTGTGAACCACTGAGGTTGAGTATCGTGCACTAGCAACGGCAGCATAAGAAGGGGAATGGATAAAATAGCTAATGGTGGATCTCTATTAATCAATGGACTATCCAATGGATTTACATTATGATGATTTGTCAGTAATACATTTAACAAAAAATACAATGTTTCATGCAAGAACCAAGTACGTGGAGGTGCACTATCACTTTTTTCGAAGGACATATCAAGATGAAATATGCAAAGACAAAAGACCAAGGTGCAGACTTATTTACTAAAGGAATCAATAGAACAAAATTTGAAGAATTTAGAAGGCAACTTGGTATGACTTTAAGAGCAAGAGAGTCGTTGGTGAGGGGGAGTGTTAAAAAAAAGAGACATCCACATCCTCTCTTGATCACTCTAGAGACTTCTCATTTTTCTTTTTTCGAAGGACATATCAAGATGAAATATGCAAAGACAAAAGACCAAGGTGCAGACTTATTTACTAAAGGAATCAATAGAACAAAATTTGAAGAATTTAGAAGGCAACTTGGTATGACTTTAAGAGCAAGAGAGTCGTTGGTGAGGGGGAGTGTTAAAAAAAAGAGACATCCACATCCTCTCTTGATCACTCTAGAGACTTCTCATTTTTCCTATATACATAAATAATATTTATTATACAAACTTTCCATAATATTCTATAATAACATTTAGAATACTATAAAACAAGGTTAATTCGGTGGTGTGTATAAAAGGAGTCAAGCTTTATAACTCGTTGCAGGTGTGTGTGTGAAAAACAATTAATTAGTTGTGAGTGAGTGCATGTGAGAGTGTGTGCAGTGAACTTGAGGCGTGTGTTAGTGTGGAATGGAGAATTTGAGATAATTGTGTTTGTACAATGTTAGGATATATTGTATATATATTTTTATTTATTTTTGGCATTTAATTGGACATATAAGATATAACTTGTAAGAATTCTACGCTACATTGGAGTCTATCATCATGGTGATATTAGGATTATTTTACTGCTAGATTTTGTGGATTAATAAAATTAAAAGGATGAGGTTGTTACATGTTTGAATATAAGTGGGACTTTGATTGAGTGAGATATTTATGCACATCTGATATCTACTGCAGAAGTTAATCTAGCTTTTGTGTGTGTGCGGTTTTTGAGGAAAAGGTGTGTGTGTGGCTTTTGTGAAAAACATGCATATGTGGCATATGAGGGTGTGTGTTCATGGTTAATTAAGAAACATATATGGCTGCATCATATATACGAAGATAGGTGAATAAAATTTGTGAGGTGAGTGTACAACATTGGAGTTCACGTATGAGTGTGGCATAGTGGCAATGGGCATTAATTGTCAATGAAGAAAATTAATTATAGAAATCAACACCATAGAAGTGGTGCAATTTATTCAAGGAGATATAAGCTGCATGTGTGGGTGCATCTTGGAACAGTGTTGACTAACGTGTCTTTTATGAAAGCTATGGTGTAGACGTTTGGTGAACACGTGTTGATGTTGCAAACATTTGTCTCATTGAGTTAATTGAAGTAAATCTTCGGTGCTAAAAAATCGTGGCTATGGACATATTTTGAAATATAGCTAATTAACGTTTGGTGACTTTGAAGCTAAGGTGAAGTGAGCTATGATGGTGCAGTGAAGAGTAATTACGATGCAGTGGGTGTGTGGCTTCGTATTGGTGTTTATGTGAATCAACCCATTGTTATTGTGACAACTTCCAGATTTATTTAGGTGAAGTAGAATTCATCGGGAAGTTGTTTTTCCCTATCTCAAGTGTACTTAGTTTTCATTATTTATTATTTTAATCACTTGAGTTATTTGTTCATTGTTCTTTTGTTAAAAGATTGATTGAGAAAATCCTCTGTTGAGGTTACTACGAGGCGGTCATACTATTGGGTGTGAAATTCTTTCATGGGAAGTAAGGTTGAGAGATAGTGTCAAGGGTTGAGTGGTGTCGGTTCAGTAAAGCCTTAGCTAAAGCTATTGTACTTTAGTAAAAGTGATTAAGCTGGGTGAGGGCCCTACAGACGTAGGCAAGGTGTACCGAATTGCATTACCAAATTTTTGGTGTTTTTATTATTTTGTTTTTGATTGCTTTTATGTTCATTTGTGTCAGAGATGTCCACGGTAAAATTGAAAAGTTTGCGAAACGACTACCTCCTTTGGGTTTTTCAATTGGTATTAGAGCGAGGTCATCAATTCAAAATTTGGTAGCATGTTGGTGCAGATCCTAGTTTTGCAAGCATGGACATAAGAGAAGGAGCATCGATTATCAGGCCACCTCTATTGGACGGATCTAACTATCCTGCATGGAAATCACGGATGAAATCCTTCATCTAAGCTCAGGGCACAAAAGCTTGGCATTCGGTAGTACATAGTTGGATGCATCCAATGATCATTGATGATAAAGGAGAGGCAGTTCAGAAAGATCCATAATGGACAAGAGTCGAAGAAGAAAGTGCACTCAAAAATTCGTAAGCAATGCATGTGATATTCATTGCTATTGATGAGGGACACTTCTTAATGATTTTAGACTATAAATCGGAAAAAGAAGTATAGAACGCTTTGTAAACTCTTCATGAAGGGTCAAAATTCACGAAAGCATCAAAACTCAGATGTCAGCCGTGCGGTTTGAAGAGCTGAAGATAGATGAGAATGAGACTATTGGAGACTTTCATGAAAAATTACGAGATATAGCAAATCAGGCTCTTCAACTAGGGAAGAAATACTCCAACGTGAAATTAGTCAAGAAAAATGCTGAGATCACTACCTCTAAGATTTATTTCAAAAATTACGGCAATAGAGGAGGCCCGCAATGTTGATAATCTGTCATTGGAAAAAGTTATTAAAATCCTTACAAACTTCAAGATGAATCTTTTAAGAGGTAAGCAAGAGAAGAAGAAAGGATTAGCATTGCAAGCCAAGATTGGTAAAGTTGTGAATGACTTAGAAGATGAATCCAACAAGAACGAGGAGATAGAGCTATTAACATGAGAGTTCAGTAGGTGGATGAAGAGAGTGAAAAAGGATAGACTCGAGTTTAGGCAATACGGCTGGAGCTCATTAAACAACAACTTTAAACAATAAGCTAATACTCAAAAGGGAGAAAGAAAGGTAAAGAGAATTCAATGTCATATGTGTCAAGGCTTCGGACATGTTCAAGTAGAGTGTGCTAATACCATGAAGAAGAAAAGAGGAAAATCCTATACGAGCACTTAGAGTGATAACGAATCTGGAAATGAAGAAGAAGATGTGAATAGTGATGCGTTAGTTACTTGTTTAACAGTAATAAAGAAGGAAGCAATTGAAGACAAAAAAGTGAGCAAATATAGAAATTTTGGGAAAAATGCAAACGATTAAGCTCAAAGCTCGATCTCAAATTAGGACATGAAAGTTGGTCAAGTGATAAAAAGGAGACCATTTACGAGGCTTACGAATTAATGTAAAAAAATTGGGTGAAAATTTGTAGAAAGAATGAAAGATTAAAGGAAGAGAATCTCTTTATTAAGAACATCAAACAAGATTTATAAAAGAAATTGATGTTGACGTCAAATGAGCTTGGTGGAGCTAGAATGAAATTAGTAAGTACCTGTTAATGGGTATTTTATATTGATTTTAGATGCATAATTTGCTAAACTCTTGTCCATTTAATGTTTAAATTGCACTAATTAAGAGTTATTTGTTTTAATTTTATGTACACACTAGATTTGGAACCTTTCATGTACACTCTCATGCCCATGCAAGATATGGACATTCATTTAAATGTGGGCTATAGTAAAAGGTGGGCTATAGTAAAAGCTATTATAGCTCAATGGTAAGAGGCGTGCAGTT
>JANSVA010044750.1:0-13368 GCA_025504915.1 Erythroxylum reticulatum | reverse complement strand
TATAATTTTTGGATACTTGTTTAAAAAGTTAGGATTAGGAAGTTGAATATGAATTAGAAGCTAGAAAGTGAGAATAGATTGTTACAACTTGATGAATTGGAAAAGTTGAGGTTTGATGCTTATGAAAATGTCAAGCTATACAAGGAAAGGAAAAATAACTGGCATGATGCTCACCTCAAGAAGAATGAATTCAAGAGTAGGGTCTTAGTTCTATTGTTCAATTCACAACTTCAATTATTTCCTGAAAAGCTCAAGTCAAGATGGAGTAGACCCTTCAAGGTTATTTAAGTGCTTCCTCATTGAGCTTTGGAGTTGGAAAATGACAAGGGTGAAGCATTCAAGGTCAATGGACATAGATGCAAGCCATACTATAGATGGACATACTCACAAGAAAGGGAAGTCATCTCTTTCCTTTCTTATACTTCTTCATAAATACATGTGACATGGTTAAGCTAATGACCTTAATTTATTTTGGATTTGATTATGTTTGGTTTGAATTTTGTTTTAGTTTTTAACTTGTTTTCTTTTCAAATTTCTTGTTGGTTAGTTGATTTTGATGTGTTGGTAGGTTGATTGAATGTTGGGAATGCATGCTAAGCTTAAAATAAGGCTAAGAAGTTGGAAAAGTTGGATAATCCATGATCATGGGAATTGAGTTATTTCCCACGAATGTGGGAAGGCTCTTTAGAAACTTTTTGGAGTCTTAACCCATAATCGTGGGAATGGGCCTATTTTCCATGAGCGTGGGAAAGTTTTCCAGAAAACTTTTGGAGCCTTAACCCACGAACATGGAAATCACATGGATTTCCACAATTGTGGGATCCTTCGACTGAAGATTTTAAAAACTCTCTTTTCTTTCATCTTTCTTCACTTTCTCACTCTCTCTCTCTGTGCAGTCGACTCTCACTAAGCCTAGCTTAAAAAATCTTTCATCTTTCTCCCAAACCTTGGTATTTTTTCGATTTTTTCCATCATTAAACAATTATCTTATACTTATTTCACATTACCCATTCAAGAATACAAGAATTTGGTGAGTTTTTATTTCTTTCTCTCTCTAAAACATGCTTACCTCTCATTTGCCTATTTTTGCAGATTTTCTTCTTCAATGGCTCCAAAGAAGCTTGTCGTCGGGAAACCAATCGACCAATTGTGCCTTCAAGTCTCCGAAGAATGTAAAACCGATATGGCGGCTAATTTTTGTGCCCCATTTCCAATGTTGTTTGAAGTAGAAGGTACGAGATTCCGAGACTTTAAAGATAGACAATTATTGCCTCATAAATACTTTGATTTTGAATGGTTAGAAACCCTAGGTTTGAGGTGTAACATTGAATGATTATCTGCAAATATTGGTTGGGATCGTCTAATTCATTGTGATGTACCGATATACTTAATGATGACAATAGAATTTTTCACCACTGTGCATTAATCCCTAAATGGACACATTCTGGTTTAGAATAGGTGGTCATGCAAATAAGCTTCATTATATTGTCAGTCGTGAGCTTTTTGTCTTGTCCAACACGAATGGTTTAGATGATCATAATGAATTTTTGTGGATGATTATTGGAAAAGCCTTACGGGTGAAAACTCTTTTAATTATAAGAATGCACCTAACGCTTTAATTCATAACACTGACCATTTACTTCTTTATAAATTTATGTGCTTAATTGTTTTTAATCAAATTGAAAGAAATAAGTGTTCGAATAAAGAACTTTTCTTTCTTTGGTGCATGGATCACAATGTTAAAGTAAATACCTTGTATCACATTTTTAGGTCTATTATGAGTTGCATTAATAAGACAAGCTCATATTTTAGTATGACATACATTGTTACTACTTTGGCTTCATTTTACAATCTTGATGTGGATAGTGTGCGCACTACTAACCCTAATGTGTTTGATGTATCACATTTAAGACACTCTAAAATTTTGAAGTTCTATTATGTGGAGCTTTGACATTCTCAGATGCGTACTGCTATAAAAAATGAGAAGAGCAAGAACACAGCCATGTCTCAATCATCTACCTCTCAGGCACCCCTAGAGCCCTAAGAAGAAGTGGTTGAAGAGGAACCAAACCAAATGGCTACCAATCATTAACAAATGATATTGCAAATCAATAAGCTTGGCAATAAAATGCGACAAGTGTACAAGATGTAGTAGTACATCAAGAAGAAATTCCTCAAGTTCATCCAAATGAAGAACATTGAAGTCCCCTCTCCTACGCCCTCGCAACTGCAATCTCCATGAGCCTTCTTACCCTTCACTTTTTATATTGTTTTATTTACTTTGTTAGTTGTGTTATTTGTTTGCTTGGTTGATGTTGTGTTTGATGTTTTGATTTCCTTTTGTGGTTTCCTTGTCACATTGAGGACAATGTTTTTTTCAAATGTAGGGAGGTGACATTTTCTTTCTCAATTGCATTATTTTAGTTTGTTTTATTTACTATTTGCGTTTTGTTAATTAGGATACATGTTTTAGGTGTATTTGGTTGTTGTTTGTGTTAAGAAATGGAACCACACTTGAATCATTTTGATGTGTTTTTCTGTAAGATTGTTTCATGTTAGTTGGAATGAGATTGAATGCATGCTTGCACTTGGATTAGGCTACTTAAGTAGAGAGTGAATCATATTGTAATGAAAAGTAGTTCGTTGCATATGCTTACTCAGAATTTGACACTTGAGTAATAAGGTATCATAGAGATGCATAATGAATTTTAATTTGAGCCAATGTAAGGATTGAGCCTATATGACTCCACCTATAGTCATTTTATTTCTTTGATTGTGTGATGCTTCCTTAGGTTACTACCTTTAAAACTTGCTTTAAATTGGTTTGAGTTTATTAGATGCACACTTAATAGAGATGATTAAGGCTTAAATGACATGCCTTTTTATTATCCCTTTTTATCCCTATTAAGCCTTAACCCTTTGGTTTCTTGAAAACACCTCATATTTTAAAACTCGATACCCCATTAGCCTACCGATTCACAAGCTTAGTAGAGTATTAAGTGATGCATTAGTTTGGGATTTTTGCTAAAAAAATTTTTAGATGAGTTTAGTGATACTTCTACACTTGGATCACTTTCTATTTAATTGCTATTTTGTTTATTGATTCTTCAATTATTAAAAGAAGAAAAGAAAAGAGACAAAGAAAAGAAAAGAAAAAGAAGAACGTTTTGGGAGCATCAATAAGTTTGGAGTAGTAGTTTATTTTCATTTGTATCTCATAAATATGTTTTGTTATCCCTTTGTTCACTTATTACTTTATGAATGCTTATGTTAAACCCTTTACCCTTTTTGACCCACCTTATCCTTTACCACATTACAACCCAAAACAAGTCCTATTGATCTATTTATGCATGTAATCATTATAGAGGAAAATTGGTGTACTAGCAAGCCTATGGTAGTGCAGTTTCCTGTAGGGAGCTTGAACGAAACAATAACCATCAAACACTTGAGAGAAATGAGTGAAACCATAAGGAAGATTCATTGTGCGATTATACTTATCTTTGAGTGATGGTGCTATAAATTGAGTTTGCTTATGTACACTAATGAAAAGTAGTCATAATATGTATAATAGCTTGACATTTGAGTGGGCCAAACTTTGAGGGATTGCATGCTTTGATATTTGTGAAAATGAAGTGATGGAATTGATTGGTTTTGTTTGATTTTTCTTGAGGACAAGTAAAGATTTAAGTGCAAGGAAGTTGATAGTTATGCATTAGTGCGTGTTTTTCTAAGTATTTGGCATGTGTTTCTTGCATAATAGGTTAATATTATTGTTCTTTTTTATAAATCAGTAAGACTTTTATACAAATAATAGAATATATGTACAAACTAGAGATTCTGAGCCAGAAATCTCAGAACTGCTAAAAGAGTTCAAAAGATTTTACAACACTTCCTTCCATCCTAAAGTCTTACTGATTGTTCTTTTATGTTTGATGTTAGTTTAGGGTAAGAATTGATCATTTTGGTAGAGGAATGGATGGTGCACACCTTTGTGATTGAGTTAGGAACCAAGAGAAGAGAAGAGAAGTGGAGCTGCTGAAGAACAAAAACCCACGACTGTGGGAAAGGGCATGTTTCCTATGATCGTAGGAAATCTATGGAGAAAGTTTATGTCATATTAACCTATAATTGTGGGAATCATAAGGATAATTCCTATGACCATGGGATGCTTAGCCCGAGGAGTCATGCAGGTTTCACTTATTTTTTAATGATTTTATGATATATATTGTCACAAATTCCCTAGGGCTGGGTGTGTCATGGAAACTAGCCTTTGAGACCTAAAAGACAGATTGAGAGCCCGGAGATAGGTGGAGAATCAAGGTTTTCATTCCCAATTGAGCAAAGAGCATTCCCTCATCCAGATTTTCCACATTTGGGCAAAAAAGAGGAAGAGCTCACCTTGTCTAGTTCTTATTTTGATTTTTTTCTCTTCTAGCATGTTTATCATGGATTGTTTGGTTGTTGGGGATGTTAATGACATTATGATTAGCTCAAATAATTTTTTAGGGTTTATTGTTTAAACTATTTGTGAACCTTCAGTTGTTAATTCAATAAAACAAATGTTTGTGTTATTTATTGAGCTCAAACCTTGCAACAAATCGAGAGAGTGAGTTTGGTAATCTATGTTAAATGTATAACGAGATTTTAGAGTTAATAGACCTATAAATAACAAGTTATCAATTTATTAGGAAGAGATTTCAATAGATTGATACACTGCCCATAGGATAGCTTCATATCTACTTGAATGTTTAGGAAAAGCTTTGCCATCGAGAGATCCCAAAGCTAATCCTAATTTATTTAATTTGTGACATTTAGTTGCACCTTGAGAGAGGGTAGCTAAAATTTTAGGAAATCTTAGGCTAATCATAAATTAAATCAATTAATGAGAGGGGAGCAAATAGGGATAATGACATGTCCTAATTCATAATCTTGATTTTCTTCAAGTTTTAATTCATGATTTTGGTTTAGGTTGCGTTGTTTCCTTTTACATTTACTTTGTCTTTATTTTACTTTTCTTTTTAAAATTAATTAAATTTGTTTTTTAAAAAAAGAATAACCTGAATTAAGTGGTGCCTAAGTACAATCCTTGTGGGATCAATATTTGCTTTCTACTACAAGTTACGACTTGTATACTTGCAGTTTTGAGTGCAAAAATATTAGCTTATTTTACATTCAACAGACTAAAGCAATGATGCCTTGATGGGATTGGCAATGAAATGCTTTCAATTCTCTATTTGTTCTATGAGGAGTGTTTTTTGTAAAGGAGAGGTTCCTTCGAAGTAGATTTATGTTGAACCCCGAAAAATTTTCCAAATTTTGTGATTTGTTATTTAGCTTTTTATTTAGGTTTTGGTTGATTATTCTATTTTTTTGATTATTTTTGGAACATAGTCGTTAATTTAGTGGCATAAATAGAGATTATAAATTGATGGAAGGATTTGAATTAAGTTACAATTAATATGGGAAGGTTAGAAGTAAGTTAGCTTAGAGGAGTTAGTAGATGGATTAAATGAAAGAAGGGGCAAAATGGGAAGGACAAGGTCAATGAAGGGTAAAATGGGGAAAAGACCATTAAAATGATTTTGTATTAGAAGAAGAGAGAAGTGTCATGAGAACCAAAGAGAAAGAAGAGAGAAATGAAAATTGGAGAGAAGAAGAGAAGTTTCGGTGAAAAAGAAGAGAAGAGAAATCGAGTTTGGTAAGGTAGGTTAATTATCTTTTTCTTGCTTTATTAAAGGAATGGGTTGTATTGAGGATGAAGGAGTTTGAAAGCAAAGAGGTTTTGTAGGAAGAACATGGATTAGGAGAACCCAATCGATTTTAGGGTTTCTAAACTAAATCTTAAGTTTTCTAACCTAGATGGACCGTGGGTAGGTTAGATTTGAGTTTCATTTGTGTTTATTGTGATTCTATGATTTTTGAAGTTTATAAATTTATTGGAATGTTGGTTTTGAATAGAACCTTGGTTATGTTAGGAAAACAAGGGAATCCTACCCAAGAGCAAGGGGAAAGGCAAGCTTGACTTAGATTTCCGCAAGTCTATTAGGTGGGTAATGTATTTATAATTATTGTGTAATTGGGCAACTTCTTGCCTATGTGTGTATATGTAGTTTGCTTAAAAATTGATATGCATGAAATTGAAATAATTGTGAATACCTGAAATGCATGATGCATTATGGTTATGTTATACCTTGAAAAAGGTTATAACATTTGGAATTGAATGAAAAGAAGAAAAAGCATGAAAATATAAGAATATGATGAAATGAAAGAAGCACGAGAGTGCAAATTGTGATTGACTAAATTGAGCATATATTTGATTGTGTTTGGGGGAGAGAGGAACCGTTTTGTAGTCACGTGCACGTCGACGTAAAGCCTTCTCCCAGTTGCCAGCTTGTGGCACACGACATCTAAAAAGTGGCTTCATTTTGTTCACCGAGCAAACTTCGATTTCTCTGTTTTGTTCATGAAACCCTCGAGCCAATTATTGTGTATTCCATCTTTAGATGATCAAGTATGGTGCATAATAAAGTGTTATGTTCAAATGGATAAAGTTTATGCTGTGTATTAAGTTTGAGTTGTATTCTTCAATGTTTAAATTGTATGACTAAAGTAAGAATGCTAGAATTGTTAGATATACATATACATATGCTTGAATATGTGGCCAATTGCTAATGGCTATATATATATTAGCCACTGAGCTATGTAGCTCACCTCATTATTCCCTCCTCAGGTGCAGATCGAGAAGATAAGTGATCCTTGCAAGGCATTTAGGTAATTCCAAGATAATAACTTTTGTCACTAAGTTAGTTTGTTCACTTTTGGGATAGCTTTATAAGCATGTAAACATCGAGCATCTTGTATATGTTGTATTTTGGGGTTAAGTCCTTATTCAAAGTGTATTGATGTAATTAAGTAATGTATGAGTTTCTATTTCTTGGGCTAATGAGTTAAAGAAAACATGGAAAGTCCCTAGGTGAATGTACATGTTTCTTTGGTAGATGTATAATTCTTGATCTAAGCCTTTCATAAGTGTAGAAGTTATGTGCTAACTTGCAAGGGAAAATAGACTAATTGAGACTAAATTATTTAAAGTTGTCCTCTGAAAAGTTGTAGTTTAATTGTCCGACTTTTGATCGACATATGGTATAGAAACTTTAGACGTTGGGGTCAAAAGTTATGGTCTTTATTAAGGGGAAGATGTATCGTCTGTAAAGACATATCGTCTGTGATGACGTCATATCGTCTGTGATGATGCCATTTGTCTTAAGAGATGCATCGTCTGTAAAGATGTATCATTTATAATGAGGTATCGTCTGTGATGACGTCATATCGTCTGTGATAACGTCATTCATCTTAAGAGATGCATTATCTGTAAAGACGTATCGTCTATGATGACATCATATCGTCTATGATGACGTCATATCGTCTATAGAGTTGTATTGTCTTAAGACCTTGTTTCATCTTAAGTTGACCCCGCATCGTCTGAAGACCTTGCTTCATCTTAAGTTGACCTTACATCGTCTTAAGACCCTACTTCGTCTTAAGTTGAACCCACATCGTCTTAAGACTTTGCTCTATCTTAAGTTGAACCCGCATCATCTTAATGCTTCGCCTTAAGTTGACCCTGCATCGTCTTAAGACTTTGCATTATCTTAAGTTGACCCTACTTCATCTTAAGACTTTTGCTTCGTCTGTCTTTACTTCGTTTTTTTTTGTTTCGCTGCCCTTTTCGCTTCGTCTGTTCTTTTGTTTTGTCTGCCCTATTCGCTTCACCTATTCTTTTGTTCTTCTACCCTCTTTGCTTCATCTGTTCTTTTGTTTCGTATGCCCTCTTTGCCTCGTCTATCTTTTGTTTTGTCTGCTTTCTGCTTTTATGATCGAGACCTCTTCCTCTATTTACTATTCAACTAATACTATCGTCTGGTCCATTTTAGACTCTTCAGATGATAGATTCTGCCTTCAAGGTCTTCATGAAAGTGGTAGATCTTGAAGTCCTCTTTGAAGCTACCTAAATAATAGCTAAATCCGATACCTATAATGAGGGTTATTCAAATGTCCCCAAAATAGGTTTAGTATAGTCGAGGGCAAGTACTGTTTTCTGTCAAATGTCTCCAAAGGTTTGGGTTCCAAAAATGGGATCTAACAATTTTGGTATCAGAGCAACTAGGTTTTTCCTAGGTTTAGAATGCATAGTAAGATAAATTGTTATTTGTTGCATTATGAATTGATTAAATTGCATTAAGTGATATGCATGTCATGAAAATATGTAGGGATTAAGGCTAAAATGAAATGTTGATAGTCAGTAGTTTTTTATTAAAGAAGTAAGATGCCATCTCATAGAAGGACACGAGGAGTACTGCAATGATCGATTGCATCTGACTCTCCACCAAAGGAGGAGAGTACGGATGAGTTTGTAGCCCTAGGGAATGTTGAGGCTTCTGTAGGGCCCAGTAGTGAGCCCGTTCGGTCACAGACGGAAGAGTCTCCTCTTTCGTAGGAGCAAGTGCCTGCCCCATTAGATCTGAAGATGTTCCAAGCCTTCACTCAGGCATTTTTCCAGGCTACAGGACAAATGTCGCAATCCTCTACTCTGGCCCCTGTCAAGAAGGGGAGGTAATTTGATAAGCTCAGGAAGTATGGGGCAGTAGATTTTTATGGGACAACGGGTTCAGAAGAATCTGAGACTTGGGTGAGAAAGACCAAGAGGATACTAGATTAGATGGACTGCGAGGATGAGGAGAAGGTTGTGTATGCTGGTAGTTTACTTCAGGAGGATGCTCTGCATTGGTGGGAGAGAGTGCCAGGGAGTCAGATGAGACCACCAGTGCTCGCATGGAAAGATTTCTTGACAGTGTTTAAGAAGAAGTATCTGTTTGAGGTGTACATTCAGCAGAAGTAGAGAGAATTTTTGAATCTCAGCCAGAAGAAGTACCTGTCTGAGGTATATGTTTAGCAGAAGCAAAGAGAATTTTTGAGTCTCACCCAAAGGGAAATGATAGTGAGCGAATACGAACATTGATTTACACAGTTGGCTCAATATGCAGCTGAGTTGATGATGAGTGAGGCAGTTAAGTGCTGTAGGTTTAAATCGAGGTTGCATTTAGCAATCAGAGAGAAAGTGGTGGTGTAAAATTTTTATGATTTTCAACACCTGGTTGAAGTAGCTTTAAGGGTTGAGAGCATCAAGAATATAAAAAGCGCAATGAGCAAAAAGAGAAAGGGGAGAGAACAGTTCAAGTGGGGAGGTGGTACTTTTATACCCGAGAGATGTGCCAGGACTTTCCCTGTGCAATCTGAGGAGAGGAACAGTGGAGCAAGTGGGCCTAAACTGATGAGAGCTCCTACTATTTCTCACCAAGCCTCAACGGTTGGAGGCAACAGGAGGGGAGATGGAGATAAACCTCCCATCCCCAAATGTGAACACTGTAGACGGTTTTATAGAGGGGAATGTTACCGATTCACGGGAGCATGCTTCAATTATGGAGAGAAAGGACATATGGCAAGAGAGTGCCCTCATAATCCAAGACATGAGAGAAGTTAGATGCAAGCTTAAAAGAGGGTCAAAGTAGTAAGGCACAAGACTGCAACAAAAGTGGGTAGTTCTGAGGCAGCTAAGAGAGTAAATCATCCAGGAAGATCAAGGGGGAAAGCACCAGTTAGGGTATTTGTAATGACACGGGAAGATGCAGAGACCGCTCCAGAAGATGTGACGCGTATGATTAAATTATTTAATGAGGATACGATTATTTTGATTAATCTAGGTTCTATCCACTCTTTTGTTTCATCGGGTAGAACTATGTATTGTAGAGATTTGAGCCCATTGGATACCACTTTGATGGTGAGTATTCCAATAGGCCACTATATTGTGATTGGTCAAATTTATAAAGATTGTGAGATACATATTAGTGGGGGAATCATAGTGGTGGATTTGATTCCATTGAAGATGGGAGGATTGGATGTGATTTTAGGTATGGACGTCTTAGAGAAATGTAAGACCAATATAGATTGCAAACAGAAAATAGTGGAGTTTGAGCTGGATAATGGAAGAAAGGTGATGTTTATGGGAGACAAAAAATTTAGCTCATCGAGAATTGTTTCGGCTTTTGTGGCAGAGAAAATGATGAGGAAAGGGTGTAAAGCATTTTTGGCCTATGTGGTAGACACGAAGGCAAATGGAGGGAAGTTAGAAGAAATTCTAGTAGTCATGAAATTCCCAGATGTCTTTCCCGAGGAATTACCAGGACTACCGCCACCCAGGGAAATTGAATTTCCCATTGAACTTCTTCCAAGTACTACAACGATCTTAATTCCGCTTTATAGAATGGCTCTAACGGAATTGAAGGAGCTTAAGGAGCAATTGGAAGAGTTGTTGGAGAAAGGTTACATTAGACCTAGCTCTTCACTTTGGGGAGCTCCAATCCTTTTTGTAAAGAAGAAGGATGGATCGCTGCGAATGTTTGTGGATTATAGGAAATTAAATCAGATCATTATTAAGAACAGATATCCACTCCCACACATAAATGATTTATTTGATCAGTTGCAAGGGTAAGGGTCTTTTCTAAGATAGATTTGAGATCAGGTTACCATCAGTTGAGGATAAAGGAGTTTAATGTGCCAAAGACTGCTTTAAGAACACTGTATAACCAGTTTGAGTTCTTGGTCATGCCTTTTGGGTTGATAAATGCACCTGCAGCTTTCATGGATTTGATGAATAGAGTCTTTAGGCCTTTTTTAAACCAATTTGTTATTGTCTTTATTGATGATATTTTGGTCTATTCTAAGAGTGATAGGGAACATGAGGAACATTTGAGGATTTCTTTGGAGACATTGAGGGGGAATGAGTTGTATGTCAAATTCAATAAATGTGAATTTTGGCTGAAAGAAGTGACATTTCTTGGACATGTAATTTCAGAGCAAGGAGTGCATATGGATTCGAGGAATATAGAAGCGGTTGTGAAATGGGAAGCACCTAAGAATGTAGCTGAAGTAAGAAGTTTCTTGGGTTTAGTTGGGTATTACAGAAGGTTTGCGGAGGGCTTTTCTATGATAGCAGCTCCACTTTCCAAATTGATGAGGAAGAATCAGAAATTTATATGGACAGATTAATGTCAAAAAAGCTTGGAGGAGCTTAAGTACAGAATGACGAGTGCACCGATTTTGATTTTGCCTTCAGGTAATAATGGATACATAGTGTATAGTGATGCCTCGAGGAAGGGATTAGGTTATGTGTTGATGCGGGGAGATAAGGTGATTGCTTATGCTTCCAGGCAATTAAAGCCTTATGAGATGAACTATCCTATGTATGATTTGGAGTTAGCTACCATAATTTTTGTATTGAAGATTTGGAGACATTACTTGTATGAAGTCACTACCAAGGCGTTTACAAACCATAAGAGTCTTAAGTATTTGATGAGTCAAAAGGAGTTGAATTTAAGACAAAGAAGATGGTTAGAACTGTTAAAAGATTATGAATTAATGATAGATTACCACCCGGAGAAAGCAAATGTAGTAGTGGATGCACTGAGTAGGAAGTCCACTAATGTACATGTGGAGACAGTGTACCTTCCTTTACTGAAGGAATTAGCCAGACTTAATATGACATTGAGGCAAGTCGAGCTTGATTGTGTGTTGGCTAATTTTAGAGTGAGGCCAGCATTGAATGGGAAGATTAAGGAGTTGCAGGAGCAAGATGAATATTTGAGCAGGCTTAGAGAAGAGATTAAAAATGGAAAACCTTCTAGAATAGAGATCAGAGAAGATGGATTGATGGTGATAGGTAACTGACTGTATATTCCAGATATGTGGGACTTGAAATAAGAGATTCTAGGTGAGGTACACAATGCACCTTATGCTATGTATCCTGGAAGTACGAGAATGTATAGAGATTTGAAAGAACATTTCTGGTGGAAAGGAATGAGGAAAGAAGTTGCAGAATATGCTAAAAGATCCTTAGTATGTTGGCAAGTGAAAGCTGAACACCAAGCACCTTCAGGCAAACTTGATCCTTTACCGATTCCAGAATGGAAATAGGAGAAGATTACGATGGATTTCTTGATGGGATTGCCGAGGACTAATAGGAAGTATGATGCAATATGGGTGATTGTGGATAGGTTAACCAAGTCCGCACATTTCTTGCTAATTAAGCAGACAGATTCTTTGAATGCTTTGACCAAGAAATACATAGATGAGATAATTAGGCTCTATGGGATTCCAAGCTTAATAGTTTCAGATAAAGACCCCAGGTTCACCTCTAGATTTTGGGAAAGCTTACAGGAGGCTTTAGGAACTAAGTTACATTTTAGTACATCTTTCCATCCACAGACCGATGGTCAATCGGAAAGAACAGCATGAACATTGGAGACAATGTTAAGAGCTTGTGTTATGGACTTCAAAGGTGCATAGGATGATCATTTACCTTTAATTGAGTTTGCTTATAATAATTCCTATCACTCAGGAATTCAGATGGCACCGTATGAAGATTTGTATGGTAGGAGGTGCAAAACTCCTATTTGTTGGGATGAGGAAGGTGAAAGAAGACTTGTAGGACCTGAATTGGTGCAAGTCATAGTTGATAAGATTAAATTGGTGAAACAAAGACTTAAAGTAGCTCAAGATAGAATGAAAAGCTATACAGATGCACATAGAAAAGAGATGGAATTTGAAGTTGGAGACAAAGTGTTTCTTAGAACTTCTCCATGGAAAGGGGTTTTGAGATTTGGTAAGAAGGGCAAGCTTAGTCCAAGATACATAGGCCAATATGAGATCATTGAGAAGATTGGGCCTTTAGCCTACAAGTTAGCTTTGCCACCGGAATGATCTAAGATACACAATGTCTTTCATGTATTAATGCTGAGGAAGTACTAATCTGATCCTTCACATACAGTTCAACCTTGTAAGGTTCAGTTAAGGGAGTATTTGACATATGAAGAACAACCAATAGAGATCTTAGATTCGAAGGAAAAAGTATTGAGAAATAAGCTTGTGGAGTTAGCTAAAGTCTTATGAAAGAACCATTCGACGGAGGAGACAATATGGGAGCCTTTGGAAGTAATGAGAGAGAAGTATCCACACCTTTTGGTGGACTTAAGTAAGAATTTTGAGGACGAAATTCTTTGCGGGGGGAGAATTGTTGGACCTAAAATTTTTTTCCAATTTTTGTGATTTGTTATGTAACTTTTTATTTAGGTTTTGGTTGATTATTCTATTTTTATGATTATTTTTGGAACATAGTCATTAATTTAGTGGCATCAATAGAGATTAGAAATTGATGGAAGGATTTGAATTAAGTTACAATTAATATGGGAAGGTTAGAAGTAAGTTAGCTTAAAGGAGTTAGTAGATGGATTAAATGAAAGAAGGGGTAAAATG
>JANSVA010044694.1:0-13372 GCA_025504915.1 Erythroxylum reticulatum | reverse complement strand
TCTGATTCGTTGTTCTTCTCCTCCCTCCTACATCATCTCTCTAGTGTCATCACTTCCGATGAGTTCTCCCCCCACTTTCTGGTCTGTCATCGTTGTCGTCGGCGTCAGAAGCTCATCCATTAATCCTACCATTGTTGTAGTTTTTTTAGGTATATGTTCAACCATTTGAGTTTTGTGTTAATTAAATTTGTTTGTTTATTTGATTTGTTTCGTATGTTTGAGTAATTTATGAATGGATAAGAAGAATTAAGGTTGATATGTTAGTGTTAGAAGGTTCAGTCTTGAAATTTGGTTATGATGTTGGGATGATTGTTTGATGCATATTAGGTATTTGTTGAAATGCCTCTTGTTTGAAAATTTGTATTAGTAAGAAGATGAACTTGTTTAATTTTTCCTAATAGGTGTCCTTAATAGTTTGGTTTTGTTTGGTCCATTTTGAAGCACTTGAATAGTTATTTGGTGTAATTTTCTTCATTTATAAAGATCCCTAGCTTCCTTCATTTTTTTGATTTGGAGTCCAATAAAGAAGTTAAGTTCTCCTACCATGCTCATCTTGAACTTCCTAATCATAAAGTTAGCAAATTATTACATATATTGTCATTAATATCATAAATAATAACATCATCAACTTAAATTTGAACAATTACGATATCATGCTTATACATTTTAATAAAGAGTGTAATGTCAACCTTACCTTTATAGAATCCATTTTATAAAGGAAATGCACTTAGCCTATCATACCAAGCTCTAAGTTCTTGTTTTAATCCACATAAAGGTAGCATAAAGTTTGTAGATATGGTTGGTACATCATGTTTTTCAAAAGTAGGATGGTGGCTGACATAAACTTGTTCTTAAATGAAACCATTTAAAAAAGAACTTTTAACAACCACTTGAAACAATTTAAAATTCATATACGATGTAAATGCAAGCAAGGGCATAATTGTTTTTAACTTATCCATTAGAGCAAAAGTTTCTTTGAAGTTTATGTCCTCCCTTTAATGGTACCCCTTTGCTACCAATTTAGCTTTATTTCTCAAAATAGTACCTGAATCATCTTTTTTTTTTTAAGATCCACTTAGTATCTGTAGTTTGGTGATCAATAGGTCTAGGTACTAAAGTCTACACTTTATTCCTATCAAATTAATTAAACTCTTCATTCATAGCAAGAACCTAACTTTCATCATTAAGGGCCTCTTTTATTATCTTAGATTCAATTTAATAAATTAAGGTAATATGAAAAAAAATCTTTAAGTTGAGGTCTAGTGATTACCCCTTATTAAACATCATCTAAATTTTGATTTGGAGGATGACTTTTCTTTGAATTTCCAATCTCATGTGAGTTCCTCATCCTTCTTGTTTCCCTCATTTAGTTCAACAATATATTCATGATTGATTTGTTGGTGATCACTTTTAATTCCAGGAAAGGCTTATGATTTAGATCTTTATATATACCTACCTCATCTCTTAAAAATCTTTCTTGGAAATTAAAGGGTTATATTCATAGAAAAGACATGCATAGATTCTTCAATTGTAATTTCTTCCTATTAAATGCGCTATTAAATCCAAGCAAAGTTTTTAAACTGTACCCTAGAAATAAATTTCTTCAATTGTACACTGGAAATAAATTTGACAAAAGTCCTATAGCCTTCATCTTTGTTTTCTAAGCATAAGACCAAAGTAAATGTACTAAAATTACCAATTATAAAAAAATTAACCACCTAAATGAGCAACCTTAGTTATTTTAAATAAATCCATTTAAAGTAATTATAAAATTCTAGTGGGAGTTACCAACTTGTTTCTTTTGAATGAGATTTTGGTATGTTTTCTCATTTGAAAATGAATACAAGTCTTATTGAAATTTGGCCTCTAGAAGCCTATTTACTTGTTGATTGGAGATGAGGTTGGAAATGAGGCCTATACTTGCATTCCTAAGTCTCGTATTCCAAATCTATGTGTTTTCTCTAATAAACATTAGACACTTCATATCTTACTTAGAAAAATCATCAACATCAATTGCTTTTCTGTTTCTTTCTCTTTTCCTAAAAAACGTAACGCACGATATCCCTTTAAAGTATAATTTTTTTCCTTTATCACGTAGTAGGCTCACATTTAACAAATTATGCTTCAATCCATCAACTTAAAGTACATTATCAGTGATTTTGTGATCTTTCTTACCAACTTTATCAATGTGAATTAGCTTACACTTGGCATTATCTCCAAAAGTGACGAATTCTCCATCTTTGTCTCTTAGAGTTGAAACTTAAGACCACGAGTATTCATATACCTTGAGTGTCTACTATCCATGTACCATTTGATCCTCTTTTTTTAAAATACCTATAAAATAACCCAATTGTGTGCTTTAGGTACCTAAATACCTTAGTTCTTTAGTTGTTAGTCTCCTTCTTCATTTTAACCCACTTGCTTAAGAGTTTATTCATTACTCTTTGTTTTGAGAAGCAAAATTTGTCAATATGCCCATATTTACTATAAAAGTAACATATTATGTTATATGATTTAATTGTATGTGATGAACAATATAACCTTAATGTAAGCATGCATTCCTTATTCTTCAATATATGTATGAGCCATAGAAACTTTTGCTTTGTCTAAGTGATTGGATGCTCTCTTTACATAATTGGATGTAAGCGATTGGATGCTCTCTTCAATATACATATACATATGTTTCTTTCACTGTAAAGATGCTTATATGGAGTGTGAAAATGTGTCATATAATTATGCTTGGTGTAAGCCAATGTGATATGAGTGGGATTGCATGTTATCATGTGTATTGGTATATAAGTTATGCATATTATTTTATTGAGAGTGTTAAATTATTGGTCTAGATTGTGAAAAACCTATAAAAGCCTAAGGTTTGCTCTTAACGTGACCCTTAGTGGATGTGTCGTGTGTATGTAATTTTTCATCCTAGGCATTGATTCTTTAGTACATAAATGCTTTCCTTTGATAAAAGTAGTCTGACATGTACCAATCAATATTACTCACCATTGATCCTAACATGTTCATTTTATATGATTGTTTCTCAATATCCCACTTTCTAAGTTGTGAACAATTTTGTTTTTAATTGTAGGAACACATTTGTTAGCAGTATTTGTATTTTGAAGGAGATTGAAGAGAAGCTTTAGCAGGTATTCAAATGACATTCAGTGGCCTTATAATTTTTACAATGACACAATGAATTTGCTAACATTTCAATCGAATTTGTATCAGTTTCTATAATTTTCATTCTAGCTCTGTCATCATCTTCTTTCACATACTTTAGGAAGATCCTTCTATATATCGGTTAAGGTTCGTGAATTTGTTTTTTACTACGATTGCTTGAACTTAGTTTAATTTGGGTTTTTGTTTGGGATTTGAACTTCTCATCAGAATGTATTACATGGCTTATTTAATTTGGCTTGCATAAACTAAAACTTATTTGTGGTATGAACTTCGGTTTATCTATGAATTAATATAGGATGAGTTTGACTTATATTGTTGTTCCAATTACCTTAAATATATCAATCCGTTATTTCAATGATGTTCTCTTAAATGATTATGTTCTATTTGCTTTTCATGTGTGAATTTTTGAATGGTTGTTTTTTATTAAATTGGATATGTGAAACTAATTTATTAAAATAAGTATTCATATTTTTATGAATACTTAGTATATTTGGCATTAGTACATATTTAATATCCATTAAATATCAAATTTTAATATTAATTCTCCTCTGACATATATGATTACAAACATCTATGTTGGATCTTCAGTTTACAAATATTTTAGATCTGAACCCATAAACCTTAACCCATAACCCATGATGGAGCTTCCATGAGGTATATTGGTGAAAAATATCAGGAGCGTAGGAGTCAGAACGAGAAATTTTTATGTTGATTCACAAGTCTTATCTTAGATGTTTTATAATCTTTGGCTAACAGTAATGATACTAACTATGGATTCACTGTTTCAAATAATCAGTTTTTCAGAAATGAGCATTCGGGATAGATCTTATATGTATAGACGATTAACACCTGATGGTTTCGTTAATCTTGATTTTGTTGATGGAGTTGAAGCTTTTATTCATTATGCATGTTCTCAACCTGCATATATGGATGGGCCAAAGAACATGGTCATAGCATGGCAACAACAAATATTAGAGTTTCCAAACAGGGAGTTTATGGATTACTATGGTAAAATTATTGAGATATTTGAGGTTGAGTACCCTGCATTGCCAATAAAGCGATGTGTGATATTTAAATATGACTGGTATAACCCGACTCCAAATGTTGGAACAAAAGTGTATAGCCGATACAATCTAGTTAAAATCAACAACTGAAGATGATTGAGATAATTTGAAACTTTCATGTTGGCAATGAAAGCAAAAAAAATGTGTTATGTCCCTTGTCCAAGTTTAGGACGAGATAAGTCAGATTGGTTGGCAGTTTGCAAAGTTAAACTTAGAGGTGTTTTTGAATCATATGAAAAAGGAGATTAGAGAATTGAAAGTGAAGCGTTTCAGGAAGATGTTTATTTTATAAATGCATCTGTCACATATAACGATAATGAACCTTTGAACAATCCATCTAACGAAAATGTTGAAATTTCATATGGAGAGGATGACGAGGGTTAGAGATCTGAAGACGAGCCAAAGTTTGAATCTTATTCTTCCGAAGAAGAAGATGATGATTGTAATTTACAATTAAGTTATAATAGCGATTAATTTGTGTTTGTAATTGAATATTTTATTTTTCAAATCAATGATTTCCTTTTCAATATATTATATAAAGTATTTAATTGAAATTCTTAATCAAGAAATGTCGACACGGCGACTGGTTCCGAATGGTAGTAATTCATTCCGTTGGGAGGAATGTGGCAAAATTGTCCCAACCTAAGGAATAAACAATGCAGGAAAAATCTTCTACTTCAAGGTGTTTAGTATGATCTGGACAATGTCACTTTCCTTATTATCAACATCTCATTTCCTTTGATGAAGTTATTATATATATTAACATTTGATGGTCTATACTACATGTTTTAAGCTTCCTTGAATCATGAACATGGCATATATGCTAATAAAGGTGGGAGTGATGACACAATAGTATATAAAGGATTAGGGAGATTGGTTCTTTTGGAAAATTTGTCAATTCCACAAACCTCATCTGGACATTCACGTATGCATTAATATCCAATTTTGGTTCATTTAACGGTTTTCTAACATGACATTAATTAACTTGAATACTGATTGTGTTTTATGTAAACTTGTTTGTACTAGTAGTTCATCTGAAGAGTTAGTCTTCCATACTAAATCTAGTAACTCATTCACTGTATCCTCTACAAGTTTAGCTATAGCGGAAACGTTGTTGTAAGAAGGTGTTAAAAACCCTACACCTGAGGGAAGAAGTATCACTATTTCAATTGGTGAGTTTGAACATACCAGGACCTTTCTCGAGAATCCAGACATCGGGGACCCATTTACCTTCACCGACTCTCATATCATATGGAATCCAAAAAAATAATTATATCATTGTGATTTATCGAGGCAATACACTAGACTCAGCTTTAAAGTTGTTTTATTATTGTATCTATAAGAATTTAGCAAGCAACCTCTCCAATAGTTAGGGGTCAACCTGCATCGTTTTGAGTGTGGGCTGTTATTGTTCAAATTCTATGACTTTATCAATTTTTAACCTTCTATTTTGTCGTTGTACTTGAATATGATATTCAAAAAATTAGCCTATTTCCTTTTCCATATATTCCGTAAAATATTGAAATCAAATTCTTATATTTATAGAAATTTCAATAAACAACAAATTTCAGGTGGAAATATGGGAACAAAGAGACAGTGTGAGATAATGCAGGCCAGGTTTAGACACATGTTCGGAGGTACTTACTGTGAAGGTGGACCGTCACAGTCTGTAGCTGAAATTGAATCACCCCCTCTCCCTCTAGGGCCTACAGTTGCAGATGAGCCACCACTTGCTGCTCGTCATCTTACACCATCCCCAAGTCATACATCATCCACTACCCCTTTATGGGATGAAGGAGATGACCGCCAACCTGGAGATGAGGGACCTGATGGAAGAAAGTACATAACAATTGTCAATAATCTGTAAGTGAAATCGCATGAAAGACTATATGTTTATAATTAAGTAATGGGTTTTTCAGTTTTGCAAATGGTATAAAATCACTTGTTCTTATATTAGGTTGATTCCGTCTAAATCGTGTTCCAAAAATATGACATCTAAATTTAAAGGGAGGATTGATCCTGAGGGTTATGTATGGAAAAAGATCTCTCAGTCCACAAAGGTATTTTAGTTTCAGGATTGAGGTACAATAAAAATTAATTTTCTTTTTTAATTGATTGCTATACATTAATTAGATAAATATTATTACATTATAAGTTTTAAAAAGTTTTTCTTTTTATTTCAAAAAAAAATTTGGGATTCTGGTTTTGACGTGATCATATATAAAGTATAGGAGAGGTAAGCTCGTAGACATTATCGCGACTTTATTGGTGCGATACAAAAGGCTGGTGTACGACTACCTTATATTTCTGAGCAAATATGGAGTCATGGCAAGAGTATTGGGCATCATCTAAGGCATTGTCCATCTCAGGGGGTAACTCGTCCAACAGACGTGGAGGCTCAGGAGGAGAGAGTCTTCTTGTACATACGGGAGGATCAATAACCAACCACGAGCATGCACAGAGACTTGTAAATTTCTAAACTTGACACTAATATTGTAATTATTTTTACTTTGTTGTATTTTAATTTAAATTGATGAATGAATGTTGAAATGAAAATATATGTATTATGGATAGTGATAATGGTATAAATGTCTGGTGCCATATATGGTTGTGTTGTTAAGTAAATTTATTTGTTCAATAGGGGGAAATATCATAAAAATATAGGAAACTCTGTCTAAATTTTTATAAAATCTACTTCACATCTAACATTTTAGGTTAAATATGCAGGAAAAGTCCATAGGCATGAGGCCTACACCTACTCAAGTTTTTTTGTACATTCACACAAAGAAGCATGATGTTGTGACATTCATCAACAACTGATGTCGAGAACAGAATGTATGTGAAATTAATTCTTTGATATTATTTCTTAATAATTATCACTTACTAATGTAAACATTACTTCCTAATAGCACTAAATCCAAGAAAGCATTCAGCGATAGTCTTAGGAGGAACAAGTTGTTGATGAGAGTTAGACGTATCTTGATGCAGTGGTGGTAAGACTATCGTGGAAGGATCTACAGGTTAGGCTCATTTGCGAACACATGTTATTCGCAATTCTCCACATCTAGTATAGCAGCATCTATTAGATGATCATAAACTAATCAAGTCCATCGGCTTCAAATAATAATGGACACATTGACACATACCATACCATACCTCAGCTAAGACAAGAGATAGATGACTTGAAGGTGAGGGGTAGCACCTTAGAGCACCGACGGTCACTCGGACATTAGGATTGTTGTATTCATTTGCTCTAAATTACAAAGACTTATTATGTACAATGTACTATTTTTATTATCAATTCAGATAATTTTAATTTTATATCATCATTCAACTTTCTGTTTAAATAAATTAAATCTATAAACAAATAAAAATATTATGTATAAATAATTCATAATTGTCAAAATTATGCATTTATCATAAGATCATGAAACAAAATTTCATATCGGGATTTTTTAAAAAAAAATCTTAATTTTATTTATAGACAGAATCTAATAGATCGTTGGTAAAATGCACTATATTTATTGACAAAATAAGGTAATCTGTTGGTAACTTATATGATTTTTACCAACCGTTCTTTTACTTCCATTGGTAATATTGAAACCGTTGGGATTATTTGAACTACCATTTACCGACAGAAAACATAAAGCTATCAGTAAATTGTATGATTTTTCCTTGTAGAAACGATTCAACTGCCGGTAAATTGTATGATTTTTATGGACAAATCTTTTTTTCCATTGCCAAATTTACCAACAGTTATATATGTTTGTTGGTAAAATACTGAAGGATACATCTTTTTATCTATCGTTAAATTTACTAATAATCGTACTAACAACGTCGTTGTCCATCATTTAGTTCCATCAATAATTTATATTACTAATAGAAAATAAACGTTTTCCATCGATATTATCCATCAGTAAATAGCATAATTCTTATATTTTTATAAATTAAAAATTTTCATTAATGGTTAAAAATTTACATTGGAGACTTAAATCAATTAAGGCAGCAACTCATTACTTAAGTCATCATAGATCTAAACTACGTCATTTGATCTCTACCCATATTAACACAAAAACGACCACGTTGAGATATACCCACCCCAACTATTAGGGTAAAACTACCCATGTCTTTCTCGTGTCTTCGAGAAATTTCCCTATTTTGGATGGGCGATGAGGTGCAATGTCTTTGATGCTGAAGAGCGGCTCCAGAGGTGGAGAGAATGACAACGGTTGACAAACTAATGGATTAGCTCCCCAACGATTGTTCTTCCTAAGTAAACGACTTCATCTCATTACATATTTAGCGATTACGGTTTCGTCTGAGAACATCTTTATGGCTTGCAGTTGTACCTGAGTCAAAGTTGCCTTCCAATCTTCTTCCAAATCGAATGTATATCACACAAAAGTATCATCTTCTCAAACAACATTTGAAATTAGGGTTGGAACTATAAGAAGTTAATTATTATAGTGTTTAAACAAAGGTCTTACATATTCATTTCAGATGACATAAATGATTTGGCCCTTGATTGTGAAGTTTTTTCATTTTTCCTTTATTAACCTTTCCCTTCTGACATTTTTCCTAAATAAAAAAAATAGGTAGTCATTAAACCATCTAAAAAGATTAATGGAAGCAAATGTGAATGGAAAGAAAACAAACTTGAACTTTAGGAGAGGCCTAATAATCACACAAATTATTCCAATTATCTTGAGACTTTCGTTTCCTCATCAGAAGGAAAAGATTTATAAAATTGATGCAACCTATAATGGTGATCCCTGGTCTTTTGTTTCAATAATAAATTTTTGCAGTTTGAAACTTTAGGACTCTCAATATCAACAATATTCAATTTCAATTGTGAATAATAAGTAAAAGTGTAATTAATCTTAAAATAAGTGAAACAATACAACATATAGTTAAATAAATTGAAATTTTACCACATCTTTATCCAAAGCATTTTCAAGCAAGTCCTTAACATGATTCAAATAAGATAATTTTGTTCTTGTAATAATCCCCAACTCACTTAACAGTTTTGTAGATTAGATCTTGTCTACAAGATGACCTTGTGAAGTATCAATTTGTATTAACAACTTGTTATTCATTGCAACATTGCAATTTGCAACCTGTATTCTTACCTTTACATATTTTTTAAATATTTACATAAGAACTTGAAAACAAATTAATTGAGCATAAGTCTATTTGTAGGTGTTAAGGATTAACAAACCTATAGATCCCTTTGTACTAGTTAATTCATTGTTGTTTGAGGAAGAATGAGGTTGTTCCTGACTAATTTCATTGGTGACTGAGGTTGAATGTTGTTGTTGGATAGGAATTGAATTGATGTCACCAACTGATTGATTTGGTTGAAATTGTAGATCCCTCTATTCTACAATTTCCATTCTTATTACCTTCTTCCCTTTATTTCTACCAAATGTCATTATATTAGATACCTATAAAAACAAGCATAAATTTTACTAACATAACAATACATCCAATCATTATTACAAACATATATTCAATCATTAACATTAATGAAACTACTATAACTCAATCATCAATAATCTGCATTAACATAAGGCAATGATCAACAATATGTATACACATAATTCAACCAACTCAATCACTAACAATCTGCATTAATGTAACTTAATCATCAATAATTTGCATTAACATAAGTCAACCATCAACAATATGCATTAACATAACTTCATCATCAACAATCCTCGTTAACATAACTAAATCATCAACAATCCGCATTAACATAACTCAACTATCAACAATATGTATACCTAACTTAACCATAAATACACATTAACACAACTCATCCACCAATAGTCTACATTAACATAACCCAACCATCAACAATATGCATTAACATAAATGTTACCAACATTACATTTGAAACAATATATATAACATTTTTTACCTTCAATCATCATGACCAAGGTCTTGAAAAATATCATTATTAATTGCATTATGATTTGACTCTTTATCACTATTATATTGGGTCAAAATATCATCATTGTCATATAATTCATCCTCAATATAGTCCTGACAAAATTGGCTTGTACTTCATTTGCTTCTAGCATATTGGGATTAACATCTCTCCTATGGAATGATGATATATCTACATCTACTATTTGTAAGGCTTCATTATTCAACTTTGATTCAATCTCTTAATATAATTCATTCCCATCTTCACCCATTAGACCATTTTCCTTTTCAAAAAAATAAAACAGAATTCAATGTTGAAACTTTTAAACAACTTTCCAATTACTACCTAGTATAGTGTTATTGAGGTACAATACTTGCTTCACTTGACTTGCAATCACAAAGGGTGACTATCATACCATGTGTTACTAATATCAATATTAGTAATATCACCATTCACTTTTATGTTCATCCTTTTGTTACTAAGATTAAACCATTTGCACTTAAATAGAACAACATTTTTATCCTTGATGTAATGCAACTTTATTATCTATTAGACGACACTATAGAAGTCAATGAAATAGTTGTTATGTTGTCCATCAACAACAACTCCATAATTTTGGATTTTAAGTCAACTATCACAATCTTTTATATGAAAGCTAACTCCATTAACAATGTAACCTGTATATTTTTCCTCCACATATATAAGGCCTAAAAGCTAAAGCATATAATGTTATCATCACCTCTGGCAATTTACTGTTGTGTAACCATATCAACTGTAGAAAAATATATAATCAGAAGTTAATCTCACTTATAACTTGCTATAAGTTCATACTATTCCATGAATAAATTCCTCGAGCCCTAAACCATGATGGAAAGTTAATCTTATGTCTTCCTTCAACATCAACAGTCCTTTGCTTCTAATCTCATCTTTTTGCCCTCTATTTAAAAAGTAAATAGAAGTTAGAAAAGACAAGTTTAATGTTATATTTAAATGAAATAATGAATGAGAAGTAATATACATATTCCATATATAAATCGACTTCCTCACAATTTTTCAAAATATACCAATGGCCAATTTTGAGTTCATCTTTAGTTAACCCCATATATTTTCCTTTTCTAAGTGGCCTTACTTTTTAGGAGACCCCATCAAAGTTACATTCTTCTCTATTAAATCTTGTCTCGATATCATTTAAGTATATATAACAAAATGCCAATTATTCATTCGATATATAAGCCTTTGCAATAGAGCCTTTAAGTCGAGCTCTATTACACATATAGCTCTTACAAAAGCCTAAAAACCTAAACAAAATATAAAACATTAACAATTGTTATAACTAATAACCTAAGAAAAAAAAAGAAGTTAATATAAATTACCTTTCAATGGGAAATATCCATCGAAATTGAATCGGTTTACAAAGTTTTGCCTCATATGGTAAGTGAATTACCAAATTCACCATAACATAAAGAAAAAATGGGGGTGGGGGTAAGAGGGAATACCTATTTAAACTTACATAGAATTAAAATTATGTATTTTCCATTTTTGCAAGCTCTTCTACTTTCAGTTTCTTACAACATAATTACTTTAAAAACTAACCTAATCGTGCCAAAGTTATAGACATATCTTTCAAAAAACACCCATATATTTTAATAGGAAGTAATCGTTGCAGAAGTACATGATAATCATAGCCTTTTAACCTTGAAACTTTTCCCTTATTATCATTAACTTAATGGGCTATATTAGATGCATACCCATCAAGAAACTTGACTTATTTAAGAAATTGGAAAAAAGTTTGCTTCTCCTTTTTTGATATGTTGTAACATGCAGGTGGAATGATGTAAATATTTTCTTATATTCATGTCTTCCAAATCTAATCTAGCCTTAATTATGTCTTCTGATTTGCCATTAATTCCCATCAAAGTACCTAAAATATTCTAACAAATGTTTTTTTTCAATACGTATCTCATCAAGATTATGACTCAATAGTAATTCCTTCTAATATGGCAAATTGAAAACATGCTTTTTTTATTCCAATTAAGATCAATGAAACTTTGCTTTCATTTTCTATTACTTAGGTGTTTACCAGGTGTAAACTCACCTAAATATGATAGTTGCTAAACCACATCATCACTAGATAAGTGAAAAAGAGCTTCATTATATTCTACTTTGCAAATAACAATTTACTTCTTTACCATCTATGCCCATGTTCCAAGTAACGACAATGTTCCACATAACATATTTTACTTTGTAGCCCTATTAAATGAGTTTGATTATTACACACAGGACATAAGTTGGAAAATCATTTATAGTTCACAAAACAACCACATGCATTCTAAATGTTTCACCTTCAACAACATCATAAGTTTCTAATCCAACCTCTCAGATATGGTTTAAGTCATCAATTGGTGGTTGCATGTATCGATATCCTTATTAGGAGTAGTTGGTCTTTCAATAAGTAAAGACAATAACAAAAAGGGCTCCTTCATACACTTTTATGGAGGTAAATTGAATGGCACAAGAATTATCGGCCATATGCTTTAAAAAGTACTCATATTAACAAATGGATTAAATCCATTATAAGCTAACCAAGTCAAACATTACAACAATCCTCTGCAAGCCATGGAAACTTTCCATCAAAGTCTTTCCATGCCTTTGATTCTACTTGATGACACATATTGTTATCATCAATGCATTTCTCTTTATGCCACCTCATGTCTATAGTTGTTTTGTTGACATAAAAAAACCTTTGTAGTCATGGTTTAATAGGGAAGGATCTCAAGATTTTATATGATGTTTTTTCCCTTTCCCATCATCCACTTGCCACCTTGATGTATCAAAAATAGGACATTCTTCATGATCTTTACTATCCTTCCAAAATGTAACACAATCATACTTACAAGCATGTATTGATATATGTATTGATATATATCCTAATAAAAGGTCCCTTTATAATTTCTTTCCTTCATAGTAAGATTTGTCCAATTTTTTTCTAATAAGTAATACATTGATGGTGTTCCGCAAGTTCACGGATCCTAAGTAGTATAGTATAATATCGTCCCACAGGGAGTAATTGTGTAAATACTAGGCTTGGATCACTCAATTAATTGGACTAAGCAAATGTGATAAAATGGGGAATTTAAATTAAAAGAAAATTTAACTATCAAAATAAATAAATAAAACCGATGCTTAAACAAAGATGCGA
>JANSVA010044637.1:0-13378 GCA_025504915.1 Erythroxylum reticulatum | reverse complement strand
TTGGAAGTAGGATTGTATGCTGTTAGAAATGGAATAGGATATGGTTAGTTGTGGTTGGAATTGTATGTGTAAATTTTTGTGTTGATGTATTGTTGGGATCTGGGTTTTCGTGTTAAATTTCGTATCTTTACCACGAAGAAGCCAAAGTTCGTCGTGGCATATTTGTCCTGAGGATGCTTGGCTTTAATTTGGGGACTTCACCACAGCAAAGCCAAAAGTGCACCCCGGCAAACTTTTCCTAAAAGGTCCATAAAGATAACTCCATGGTTTTACCATGGGGAAACAACTTTTCCCCTGCGTCGAACCTATCCATGTCATACTAAATTTCTTATAAATCCGATGCTTTCCACTTTTCTTTCACACCATCCTCACTCGATCGCCACAAATCGAGACCTGAGCCTAACATCTTATGGTATCAAAGCGATAGTTTAACTCCAAAAATGGGGCCCAACATCTTGTGGTATCAGAGCTTAGGCTTTAAAGAGTCCAAGGCTTAGAGTACATTAGGCTATGCATTATTATAATGTGTGACTAACTGTTTGTGTTGATGATTTGATTGATTGCATTAAGTGACCTGCATATCATGCATATATGTAGGAAATAAGATTAAAATGAAACATAAGATAATCGTTTGTGTTTAAATTGAAGGAGTATGATGCCACCTTGTAGAAAGACACGAGGAGTTTAGCAAGGATATGTTGCACCTGACTCTTCACTAAGAGAGGATAGTACTAATGAGTCTATAGCCTTAGGTAATGCTGAGGCTTTTCGAGGGCATAGTAGTAAGCCCTCTCGATCATAGACGTAGGAGTCGACTATTCCACCAGAGCAAATGCCTACTTTAGACCCTAGGCTATTCCAAGTCTTCACTTAGGCCTTTGTCCAGGCCATAGGCCAGATGCCACAGACTTTTGCTCTGACCCTAGTTAAGAAGGGGAAGCAGTTCGATAAGTTGAGAAAGTATGGAGCAGTGGACTTTTATGGGACCACTGATCTAGAAGAAGCTGAGACTTAGCTGAGGAAGACAGAAAGGGTATTGGAACAGATGGATCGTGAAGTTAATGAGAATTTTGAGTATGTAGCAAGCTTGTTACAAGGAAATGCTTTGCATTGATAGGAAAGTGTGTTGGGAAGTCAGATGAAACTGTTAGTGTTGGCATAGAAGGACTTCCTAGCTGTATATAAGAAGAAGTATCTGTCTGGGGCGTACATTCAGCAGAAGCAGAGGGAATTTCTAAGTCTCACATAGAGGGAGATGACGGTGAGCGAGTATGAATGTAGATTTACACAATTATCTCGGCATGTAGCTAAGATGATGATGAGTGAGGTGGCTAAGTGCCATAGGTTTGAATCGGGGTTGCATTTAACCATTAGGGAAAATGTGGTGGCATAAAATTTTTGTGACTTTCAATAGTTGGTTGAAGTGGCACTAAGGGTTGAGAACGTGGAAAACATAAAGAGCACCGTAAACAAAAAGAGAAAGTGTAGAGAACAGTTCAAGAGGGGAAGTGGTACTCCTAAGCTAGAGAGGAGCGCTAGGACTTTCCCTGTGCAGTCTAAAGAGAGGAGCCGTGGTGCAAGTGGGTCCAGACAGATGTGGACTATTTCTCATCAAGTCTCAATGGTTGGAGGCAGTAAAAGGGGAGAGGGGGAAAAGCTACCCATTCGCAAATGTGATCATTGTGGAAAGTTCTATAAAGGGGAATATTATCGAATGACGGGAGCTTGTTTCAATTATAGAGAGAAAGGACAAATGGATAGAGAGTATCCATAGTATGCAAGAAGAGAGGGAACTCAGATGCAAGCTTCGAAGAGGGCTGAGACTGTGGGACACAAGACTACAAGTAAGGTGGGCAATTTTGATGTAACTAAAAGAGTGAACCTTCCAGGGAGACCCAGGGGGCAAACACAAGCTAGAGTTTTTGTATTGACAAGAGAGGATGCAGAGACAGCTCTGAAAGTTGTGACTGATATGGTTAAATTTCTTAATGATGATGTTATTACTTTGATTGATCTGGGGTCTACCCATTCCTTTATTTCATTAGGTAGAACTATGTTTAGTAGGAATTTGATCCCATTGGATACTCCTTTGATGGTAAGTACTATAATCAGTCAGTATATTATTATTAATCAAGTTTGTAGAGATTGTGAGATATATATTGGAGGAGAAAAATTAGTGGTGGATTTGCTACCATTAAAGATGGGAGAATTAGATGTAATTTTAGGTATGAATCCATTAGAGAAGTATAATGACAATCTAGATTGTAAACAGAAGACAACGGAGTTCTAGTTGGACAACAAAAGGAAACTAGTGTGTATTGGGGACAAGAAGGCAACTCCGCCTAGAATTATTTTGGTTCTAACAATAGAGAAGATGATGAGGAAAGGGTATGAGGCATTTTTGGCTTATATGGTAGACACGAAGGCAGATAGAGGGAAGTTAGAAGAACTTCCTGTGGTCATGGAATTCTCGGATGTTTTTCTTGAGGAATTACCAGGACTACCACCCTTAGGGAAATTGAGTTTCCCATTAAACTTCCTCTAGGTATAACTTTGATATCGATCCTACCTTACATAATGGCTCCATCAGAATTGAAGGAGCTTAAAAAGTAGCTAGAAGAGTTATTGGAGAAAGGGTACATTAGACTTAGCTCTTCAACTTGGGGAGCTCCGCTTCCATGTATAGATGATTTGATTGATCAATTGCAAAGGGCAAGGGTTTTCTCCAAGATAGATTTGAGATCAGGTTATCACCAATTGAGGGTAAAGGAGTCGAATGTGTTAAAGGCTGTTTTTCAAATACAGTATCTTCATTTTAAATTCTTAGTTATGCCCTTTGGGTTAACAAATGCCCCTGCAGCCTTCATGGACTTAATGAAAAGAGTCTTCAAGCCTTTCTTAGACCTATTCATCATTGTCTTTATCGACGATATATTGGTTTATTCTAAGAGTGATAAGGAGCATGATGAGCATTTAAGGATTGCCTTGGAGACACTGAGGAGAAAGAGTTGTACGCCAAATTCGATAAATGTTAATTTTGGCTAAGGAAAGTGGTGTTCCTTGGACATGTAATTTCGAAACAAGTAGTGCATGTGGATCTAAAAAAAATAAAAGTTGTATTGAAATGGGAAGCACCTAAGAATATAGCAAAAGTGAGGAGTTTCTTGGGTTTAGCTGGTAATTACAAAAGATTTGTAGAGGGATTTCTATGATAGCAGCTCCACTCGCTAAGTTGACAAGGAAGAATAAAAAATTTGAGCGGACAGAAGAATGTTAGAAAAGCTTTGAGTAATTGAAGAATAGGCTCACAACGACACCAATTTTGATTTTTCCTTCTAGTAGTGATGGGTATACATTATACAGAAAGGGTTTGGGCTATGTGTTGATGCAAGGAGATAAAGTGATTGCCTATGCTTTTAGGCAATTAAAGCCCTATGAGATGAATTATCCTACGAATGACTTAGATTTAGCTGCCATAATTTTTGCATTGAAAATATGAAGACATTACTTATATGGAGTCACTACTAGAGTGTTTACAGACCATAAGAGTTTTAAGTATCTGATGAGTCAAAAGGAGTTGAATTTGAGACAAAGAAGGTGGTTAGAATTGTTGAAAGATTATGACTTGATGATGGACTACCACCCAGGGAAAGCTAATATAGTAACAGATGCATTAAGTAGGAAATCTACTATGGCACATATGGAGACAATGTATCTTCCTTTATTGGAGGAATTAGCCAAACTTAAGATGATATTGAGGCAAGCTGAATCTGATTGTGTAACATCGGGTTACCCATGATAAGGTTAAAAAAGTAAATATGAGGGATTATTGAGAGATTAGAAAATGCATTCCATGCTCATGCATTATATTATATGCACATACACATGAATGTTGAATTTTTGCACATGATAATAATTGTACATATATTCATTGACGAATTCCGGATATGATTGATTTATATTTGTGGAATGTGATTGTTATTGAAAATCTTGGTTTATTTGTATTGAAAATTAAAATGGAAGTGTGTTTAGTGATTTAGAATTTTTGGAGAAAGGTTGAATACTATTAGAGTAGGAAAAATGCCAATTGACAAGTAAATCGATGGATGAGAATAGAAATAAAAAAACAAGTGATATTGGGGAATTTTTGAAAATGACGTTGAAAATTTGGAGATGACTTTAGAATTTGTGAGAAGATGTTATTGGAAAATTTAGAGATAATTGGTATAAAAAGATGAGAATATGGGACTGGTTCAATAAGAACTTAGTTTAATGCCTTAGAAGATAGATAAGTGACAAATGTCACTTTCCTAGTTAAGATTTACTATTCAGTTTCTTTAGAAAGATCAAGTTAAGTGTCCTTTGAACTTGAATGACTAAGTATACAGTATTTTCATCTTCATCTCCTTCCTCGTAGCCTTCTCCTTAAAGTTTCCTCTTTTACACAAAGTTTTAAACCTTCACCAAAGCCTCACCTTGTTTTTATCTATTCATTTCCACTTCCACTTTGTGCTTTTCTTCCACTGCATTAAGAAAAATTTAAGCTTGCCAACTTTTACAAGGTGTACGTGAGTTGCATGAAAATTAGGAATTCTTGAGATTTCAACAAATTTGCAGTTTTGTCAAGTATCTTGCTAATGATATAGATTTATTAGTTTATGAAGCAAAAACAATCATTTATTGACATTACACATTTATGAGAAAAAACAGACATTTTCATGTATACTGTGTATATGGGTGGAATACATTGATATTTTTGTTTGTGTGTTTTAATGATAAAAAATGTTATAAGATATAATGGAAATGATTTTGGAGTTCAAAGATCAAGGAAAACGTGTATGAAATTAGTGCAGAAATTCATAAAAGATGATAGTTATATATGCTCTATTTTACAGTAGATATACATAGGCGTTGATCACTGTATAAATATATACATATATATATATCATATACGTGAGTTTTGAGCACTTTTAGAGAAGAAAAAGGGAACGAATTTAGAGTTGAAGAATACTTTTATGGTGATGTTAAAGATGTAAATGAATGACTAAAATGATATTTAGTGAAGCAATAGGAGAATACAAAAAAATGAAAGATGCAGTAGAAAAAAATTAGAAAATGCAGAGAAGGAAAGAAGTGCATGAATGGTCATTTTCTATTTTGATGATTTTATTTTAAACTTGGATTTTGGATTTTTGTTTATGAATGTTGAGTTTAATAAGAGCCAAAAGTGAAGAGAAAATGATAGTAGAATCAAATTAGGAGCATTAGATAGAGAAAGAAGAGGAACAATATGAAAAAGCGAAGAACATGTGTAGAGATTTCTAGTTCTGAAAAATTGGTGTTAATTCTTGGTTTTGGAATTGTTTATGAATGTTTTGAGTTAAATGAGAGTCGAAAATGGGGTTGAGAGGAGTTATAGAAGATGGTTTAGAATAAAAGAAAGAAGAAGAATCACCTTTTTGGAGGAGAAGAAGGAAAGTGCAATCATGCTTCTGCACGATCGTGATTTTCATTTATATTCATTAGGATCGTGATTGTGCTAGAGCACGATTACAACTTTGATAGTCGCTTACCAAAATCGTGATCTTGCAGATGCACAAATGCGACCTCCTTCGTTGATAAAAATATTGAACATTTGTTGATCTTTTGACCATAACTTGTTCTCCCGACCTCCAAATGACATGGGACTTGAACCGTTAGGTTCCAAACATGTTGATATACATATTAACAAAAATAATAGCCATATTAAATCAATTAAAATAGATTGAGTGATAAATGTGGGACGAGAATGATGAGAAATTCTGAAAAAACTGATGACTGGAGTATTTTCATGTAACTTGCTTTGGTATTTTAAAGATATCTTCTGCTGTAGTTATCCGAATGAAATAATTTTTAATTTGGAGTAAACTAGAGACATGTGGATACAAATTTTCTGAAGATATTGAAATTTAATTCGATCCCTATAAATCCATATTTGGAATTAAATTTGGTTTCAGAATGTTGTTTTAGCTTATGAACAGTCCGAAATGTTTAGGTAATAACTTTCAAATTTCTGAACTGAATTAAATGATTTTGGTGTCATTAGAAACTCAATAGATAGAATAAAAATTTCAAGAAGAAATTATTGTCAAATTACTTCATTTTCATAGTCAGATTAATCATGCACTATAGACTCGAAGGTGTGTTTCTAGAAAAACCTGAATTTGACCAAATGAGTGATGAATTATGATTTTAATGGTTTTATTGATGTATAAACCTAACTATAAATTATACCTAGGTTATTTTTGAGATAGGATTGATTATGAGATGAGAATAATGGAAAAACACCCGGGATTGTCATGAACATGCTTTATACATATTTCATTACATACATGTGCATTATTAAATATTTATAATTGTGCAAATTGTAATATATGTGTATGTTGTTTCATAAAGAGGAGAACAGGAACGTCAACCTCCAGACATTGTCAGAACTTCTAGGTATTAGCTTTGGGAGTGACTTATAAGTAACCTAGATGGTCTCACTCAATAAATTGTTTATTTTATATTATGTTTGAATTATAAATTAATGTGATTTAATTGTGTTGATTCCGAACAATGACGGTCTGATGATTGTGATATATAAATGAGATATTGAAATGCTACTTGTATGTGAATGTGACTAACTAAATGTTTCATAATATGATTAATTATGAGAGATGCATTCCATATATGAATGCATAATCAGATAATGAGAGTTGTGACCTGAGTAGCCATCGAAACTAAGCTCAAACCTCTAAATGTGATTAAGAGCCATAGGCTCACTATGAAAAATGAGCCCTATATCTCCAACAGATAAGGTGCAGTATAAATGAGCCCGGTATCTATAATAGATATCTACTCTTGAGTGAGAATGTGATATGTGATGAATTATGCAAAGTTATGAAATATATGTTATATATATTGATATGATGCATGAATTGAGTGAACCATCGATGATGGTTACCTCATTGAGTTCGCATAACTCACCAAAATTGCAATGTTGACTTTTCAGGACCAAGAGACGACTTTAGCTACTAAGGGACTCTACAAGCAATATAGACTTGTACTTTTGGGGAAAGAGAAGAAATTACTCAAAAGTTGGTTAGTTAGATATGGACAGATTAGATAGATTTTGTGTATTTTCCTCTTTCATGTAGCATGTTTTTTTATATTAGGCTATGGTGTTGTGTATGTATGGGTTGAAAAATATACTGTAGACATTTGATTTTTATGAAATGAAAAGAGGAAATTTGGTTTTTTTAAATATTGTGAATTTCTTGATGATGTTTCATAAGAGAATAAAGATAGATGATGCCATGTTAAGTGAATGCTGTAATTGATCATAGGGCGCCATTATCCTAAGTTATGTACTGGAATGTCCACAGGGCATCCTGATATGTATCCTAGGGTAAGGGGCGCTACAGTAGGTGATATCAGAGCATAGTTTGGCATCTATTAGGATATCTAGGAATGTTAAACATGAAATATCGTGAGAAATGTGAAAAATGATTGAAGTTATTATTTGTTATAGATCATCTGCCATAGGTGATCAAGTGGTGGAGCCAACTGAACTAGGATTCATAGGAGCCAGTAGGGACTCCTTGGTACCTCGACTAGAGGATATGCCGACTAGAGTTCTCGAAAGAAGGGAAAAAAGTATAATAGGCTACAGAAGCAGGGGGCTGTGGATTTCTATGGCAGCACATACCATGTTGAGATCGAAGCATCGTTAGAATGGACGAAAAGGGTTTTTGATCATATGGACTGCAAGCAAGATGAGAGGTTTGACTATACAGTATCCTTACTACAGGGCCCAACTTACCAGTGGTGGAAGACTATCCCAGGTAGTATCACCATACCTTGCCACCAAAAGTGGGAAGACTTTCTAAGGGTCTGGAAGGAAAACTACATGCCCAAGATCTATTTGGACCCAAAGATGGAGGAGTTCCTAGATTTAAAGCAGGGTAGGATATCAGTGGTAGAATATGAGAACAGGTTCAATGAGTTAATGGGCTATGCCACTGATATAATCCCTACCGAAGAAGACAAGTGTAGGAGGTTTGAGGATGGACTTAATATGGAGATCAGAACAAGGTTGGCAATTTCTAACTTAAGTAGTTTCACCAAGTTAATAGCTGCTTCTATCAGAATTGAGTAGCTACTAAGTGAGAGACAAACAGAAACTGGGAAAGGGTCTAGAATGAAGAAGTCTAGTGAGAGTCAAAATGGTTCTGGAAAAAGATTTAATAAGTGCCAGAGTAGAGATTTCAAACAACCAGCTAGATTAAGGTAGTCAGGATTCAGACAAAGGGATGGTTTTGTACAATTAGGCAGTGGAAGAGGTATAGTGTAGAGTTAGTTGCCTCCATACGAGCATTGTGGGAAGAGGCATTGTTAGGACCGCACCCTTACGATTCATGTGCCCGACGTCCTAAGTGACATCTGGACGCACATCCCACAAGGGTGGCATGCTCACACCAGTCATTCATCAAAATAAACTCATTTCTCCTATTTTCGAATAGAGTTTGGGAAATCTCAAATTGGAATTTCAATTGTACTTCTTAATAAAATTTTTTCTCCATTGTCTTAAGTCTCTAATGACATAAAAATCATTCAATTTGGTTCAAAAATCTGAAAGTTATAGCCCAAACATTTTTGGACTGTTTTTGTACTAAAACAGTACACTATACCCAAATTCACTCAAGAAATTGAAAGTCTTAGAGACTGAATTAAAATTTGATTCCTTCAGATAATTTGTATCTCTATGTCTCTAGTTTATTTATAAATAATAATCATCTAATTTTAAGCTCTAAATATCAATATATCATCAAAATATGGAGCATATTCAGTAAAAATGTCCAGTTCATGTTCTTCCAATCGATACCCTCACTTTGATTCGATCAATACTTTTTGAACCAATACCAAAATCTATATATTTTTATGAAGACCTAGATAAATGTGTTACGAATCTAATTCTTCAAAAATCATGTCATTTGAAGGTCGGATGACAAAGTTATGATTAAAAGAGTGAGAGGTGTTCAGGTTTGGGAACATCAGCAAAGTCGCGATCGCGACTTGCTTCCCTTCTTCTTCTTTTGCTTTTTTTCCTCAAACCTATTTTAGAAAAAAAAAGGCATAACTTTTACAAAAGTTATCGTATTAAGCTCATTCAAAGACCATTTTAAATAAGATTTCTAGATCTACAACTTCTATGAACCTCAAAATCAAATTTTCCTCTATAAGGGGTAAAATTTTGAAATACTATAGCTGTCCCGAAAGTCCATCCTATACAACATCCCAAACTTCTAATAATTATATCTTTCAACTCCAATGTCCAAAAATTTCATACTATATATCATTGTAAAGTTAGAAAAATAAATTACAATTTCCAAGAGACAACTTCATCCAATTCAATGTAGATCAATAAAATATTTCTCTCAAACCCAGAACACAAATTCTCACCCTTATGGAAAACTTAAAAATGTAATGAACAAATTTGACATATCATTGGAAAAACACAAACATACTTCATTAACATCAAAATATAAGAGTTTTTACAAAGATTTAATGGTCATTTTTAGTCATAATACATCAATATCTCAAAATCTCCAAAATACAAAAAGATTCATGAACAGTAATTTGCTCAAAATGCAACTAAAGCCTTGTGGTTACAAATCTAGCTTAAAGCACAAAAGATGTAAAATTTGGAGTGATGCCTCAATTCTCTTTCACTCAATCTCTTTCTTGTCACCTGGAGATGGGAAGGATTGGGGAGGGGGAGCTTACAGCTCGTGGGTAACAAGTTTATAACGAATAACAAGCAAAACCATTTAAAATGTTCATTTTAATAGAAAATTCTTATTAAATCATAAAACACATGGTTCTTAAATTTTCAACCGAATTCACAATAAAACAAATCATGTACGCATCAATCTTGTCAACATATAATGAACACATCAAAATGGTTTGGGTTGGTTCAAAAACAGAACATACTACACATTTCTCATAAAGGTCCTGTGTAGCCATGAACAGAACAGACTATCGCAATCCCATAAAATGGTTTTGCATAGTCGTAAACTTACGGGAGTCCATGAAGGAGCTTCATGCCACTAGCGGGCAGGTGGGAGAAGCCTTTTTTAGAAGTGTACTTGACATACTTAAGGCACTTGACATACTTAAGGGACCTAACCAAACCTACATAACATGCATTTCGTAACTTATAAACATGTTGCCTAAATAACACATTTTTAAAACATGTCTTTCATGTACATGCAACATTTCATATGCACTCCCATCATCTTTTCACAATTAATCAACCAAATTAAAACATCAAGCATATTGAAATTTCTCAAATCATTTAAAAGCAAAAAATGCCACAATTATATCGTAATGAAAAATCATTCTATTTTCTTGACTAAAAAGAAAACATAATGGCTCATTATCCAATTATAAACATAAAACCCACCATGAAATCTTTACTTAGGAAATGGATTAAGGCTGTCTTTCCTCTTGCTCCCCTTGCCTCTCTTGATCCCCTCCTTGATTTCCTTTATAAAAGGCAAAATTTTCGTTCAATAGGAATTCAAATTTGAGAACCCATAAAGCACATTCACTGAAATTTGACTCTAGATTGTTTAAGCCCGTGTATTTCCTAAACTTCATGAACCAAAATCCTTTTATATATCCAAAGTATAAAAATCAAACTTACCTTTAATCTTCACCAATTTATGAGATTATTGGCTATAAAGAAATCTCTTCCCTTCCTCTTTCTTTTTCCCTTCTTGAGTAACCTCAAACTCTCTCTTTAAGACTAAGAAAAGATGTAACCTAGCCCAAAACTCTTTTCTTTTCTCAACTTCACCGAAACCTCTTTTTCTCACTTTTGATTTTCGTATTTCACTTCTTCCTTCACCTATTCCACGTTTCTCTTCTTCTCAAGCACAAAACAACATCTTTCCTTTCCCATTTTACCCTTAATGAATGAGAAAAGTCTACCTTTCCTTTCCTTTAATGCCTTAGTGCTTTTAACGTTAAGAAAACTACCCAAAATACCCCTTTATGAATTTTTACCACCTTTAATTCAACTAACCCATGAAATAAATTCTACTAACATAGACATAAATAAAAGTAAAAGAAATTTAACTCCTAAACATTCAATTATCCAAGCCTTATAATTATCTATCTCATGCTTAACAAAAAAAACATTCGAGGGCTGACATTTCTCCCCCTCTTAAAAGAATTTTGTCCTCGAAATTCTTACTTGAGTCATTGAAGAGGTATGGATACTTCTCCTTCAGAGCTTCTAAGGGCTCCCACGTGGCCTCTCCCAAAGAATGGTTTCTCCATGGGACTTTTACTAGTTGAACTATCTTGTTCCTGAGGACCTTTTCCTTAGTATCCAAGATCTCCACTGGAATTTCCTCATAACTCAAATCATCTCTTAATTGAACCTCAGTTGTCTAAATGATGTGAGAGGTATCTGATCTATATCTCCTCAATATGGAAACATGAAATACATCATGAATTTGTGATAATTCGGGTGGCAATGTCAACCTATAGGCTAATGGTCCAATCCTATCAAGGATTTCATAAGGACCCACATATCTTGGGCTCAACTTGCCCTTCTTGCCAAATCTCATGACTCCTTTCTAAGGACATATCTTAAGGAAGACTTTTTCACTGACTTTATACTCCATTTCCTTTTGGTGTGCATCAGTGTAGCTTTTCATTATATCCTGAGCTACTTTAAGCCTTTGCTTAACTAACTTGACCTTGTCAACTGTCATTTGAATCAATTTTAGTCTTATTAGCTTCCTTTCTCCTTTCTCATCCCAACATATAGGATTTCTACATCTCCTCCCATAAATGCTTTATAAGGAGCCATCTAAATGGTTGAATGGTATGAACTATTGTAAACAAATTTGACCATTGGAAAATGCTCGTCCTAAGCTCCTTTGAAATCCATCTCACATGCCCTGAACATTCCCTCAAGGGTTTGAATGGTCCTCTTAGATTGACCATCTATCTGAGGGTAAAAAGTAGTACTAAAACTTAATTTGGTTCCTAGAGCCTCTTGTAAGCTTCCCTAGAATCTCGAAGTAAACCGAGGATCTCTGTCAGAAACTATAGATTCAGGAATTCCATGTAATTTCACTATCTCATCAATATACTTCTTTGCTAGCACATGTAACGAATCAGTCTGTCTAATACCCAGAAAAAGGGTTGACTTCGTCAAATGATCCATAATAAACCATATGACATCATGCTTCCTACTGGTCTTGGGCAAACCCATCAGAAAATCAATAGTCACCCTTTGCCACTTCCACTTAGGAATGGACAACGACCTTAACTTGTCTGAAGGTGCCTGGTGTTCAACCTTGACTTGCTGACACACTAGACACTTACTTGCATATTCTGCTACATCCCTCTTCATGTCTTTTCAATAGAAATGTTCTTTCAAATTTCTGTACATCCTGGTGCTACCTGGTTGTATGGCGTAAGGAGAATTGTATGCCTCATCCAGTATCTCATCCTTCACCTCCTTGACATTTGGGATACAAAGCCTATTCCTTACAGTCATGAGATGATCATCCCTTACTACAACTTCATACTTCTTGCCATTCGGAATTTCTTCTCAGAGCTTCCTTAATTCTGCATCATATATTTGTAACTCCCTAACCTTCTCTCTAAGTATCGGTCTCACTCTGAAGGTAGCAACAATACAATCAGGTTCCTCCTACTTCAAACTTATCCTAAGCTTATCCATCTCGTCCAATAACTACAGATAAACTGTCTGAACATGGGTTATTGATGATTTCCTACTCAAGGAATCCACCACGATATTTGCCTTGCCTGGATCGTACTTAATCAACAAATCATAATCCTTAGGAAACTCAATCCACCTTATCTGTCTCAAATTCAGCTCTTTTTTTGGACTCAGTAAGTACTTAAGATTTTTATAGTTAGTAAAGATCCTTGTTTGAACGCCATACAGATAATGTCTCCAAATCATTAAGGCAAAAATCACTGTTGCCAATTCCAAATCATGGGTCGGATAATTTAACTCATAAGGTTTTAGCTGCTGTGAGGCATATGTTATTGCATTGTCTCCTTACATCAATGCAAAACCCAAACCCTTTCTTGAAGCATAACTGTATAACCCTCATCTCCCATAGGCAAAATTAGAATTGGAGCACTTGTCAATCTGTGCTTAAGCTCCTCGAAGCTCTTTTGGCACTTATCACTCTAGATAAATTTTGATTCTTCCTCAGTAACCTAGCTAGTGGAGCAGTAATCATGGAGAATCCTTCCATAAACCTCCTATAGTAACCTGCCAGACCTAGAAAACTCCTCACTT
>JANSVA010044597.1:0-13379 GCA_025504915.1 Erythroxylum reticulatum | reverse complement strand
TGTTTCTGAGGTTCTTTAGAATTAGCCACTGCGACACTATTATCACAATAAAATGTAATGGCTTTTTCTGCCTATGGCTGCTATAGTTGTCGGCCCTATTTATTTTGAGTAGTGTTATGACTCGCTACATCACTACACCACCATAGAAAAAGAGCTTTCGGCTAATGTTTTTCACCCATATTTGTTTGCCACTAAAGTAACTATTTATTCTAATCATGCAACTCTCAAGTACCTACTCTCCAATAAAAAGGCAAACCAAGATTCATTTGATGGATACTCTTATTAAAAAAGTTTCATTTGACAATATGCAATAAGTTGCAAAAAAATTAATAGTTGACCACCCCAACAAATTGGTCTCAAGCGAGACACATCACCATTGAATGATGATTTTCTAGAAGAGTGCCTTTTTTCCATTCAAGAAACTATACCTTAGTATGAGGATGTGATCAACTACTTAGATACTAAAAAATTACTAGTTGATTTGTCTAAAGCTCAAAATGATTAAAAAAAAGTGATGCTAAATGTTATATTTGGATGATCCTTACATACCAAAATTTTGTTCTAATCAAATCATTAAAAGGTGTGTCACCCAATAAGAAACCCCCTCAATTTTAAATTTATGTCATTCATATATATGTAGGGGACACTTTGGTCCTGAAAGAAAAACTAGTATGATGTTAAAATGTGGATTATTTTAGTCTACTTTATTTCGTAATTTGTAAAGCTTGCCAGCATTACCAAAAAACTGGAATTTATAGTAGAAAGATCAAACACCACTTAACCCTATTCTTCTTGATATATAAGGTATCAATTTGATAGGTCTTTCCCCTTTTAGACAACAATATTTACATACTTCTTGATGTGGGTTATATTTCAAATAGGTAAAAGCAAAGCTACCCATACTAATGATTCTAAAGTGGTTGTACATTTCCTTAAAACTGACACTTTCTTAAATTTGGAACACTAAAAGCTATAATCAGTGATTATAGGATTCATTTTTACAACAATGTTGGAAACCTTAATAAAGTGATGCAATGTAACTGCATTTTTAGCATACATCATCTAAAAACTAGTAGATAAGTTAAGGTGTCAAATAGGGAGATTAAGTCCATACTTGAAAAGACTGTCAGCACAAATAGAAAGAATTAGAGCAAGCATTCCTCATATCCCACAAATCCAAACCAACATTCCCACCTTCCAGGCTGACCACCGAAGCTCAATATTGATAGCATATTCTATGAGTTGTCATGGTTGGTTCATCCTAATCCACTTATTTTGGCAATAGTAGGAGCTTATGTTTTCATAGGGGAGTTTAAATTGCATTTATCTTCTACCCATTGATTATTTAATGATTCCTAGGTCTTAGGATAACTATTTAATTATTTTAAGTTATGTATGAATTATATCTTTGAATTAGAAGATTTCTGTGGCTGGGTTATTATTTAGCAACTGATATTGTGTTGGTTTTAGTTCAATTTCATTACTTTATTTTGGGTTAAGACTTTGTATTGAGATTTAGTGAATATTTGGTAATTATTCAAGGTGGCTTGAATGATTGGATTGTTATATCAATTGCTGGTATTAATTCTGTTTTCTTAATTGTGGAGTAAAAATTGAGCATTAGGTTTTAGTATCCTTGGTTCTATTTTACTATTCTAATGGCAATTAGTAGATTGGGATTTTGAAAAAAAAATTATAACAAATTAAGGTGGCTCAGTTGTTGGATTAAAAACTTGACTATAACTCTTAATTCATTTTTTTTAACTCCAATATATGTTTGAGTGATGATTGCCTACGCTATTGAACCGAAGGGTTGCATTTACCATTGTTAATTAATTGTGTTTTTCTTCTCATTACATTCACTCACTACCATTTGATATCACTCATTTTAAATTTAAAATACCAAAACAAGTCCTTTATGTTTATCCTAACTCATTGCAATTTTTAATGGTAATTGATCAAATCACACCCCATTCCATAGTTTAAGTTGCAATGCATTTACTTACTTAGGAATTTCATTTCATTTTTTTTGGTTCCTGAGAGAGAACGACCCGAGGTTGCACTATATGCAATCCTTGGTTAAATTTTGAAGTAACCCCAAGGCGACATCGGATTTAGGTTGTTTCAAGCGGTGTCGTTATCAACGAACTAAGAAATTGGTTCCTAGTAACTAATTGTCAATTAATGTTTGACTGGGATTTTTATGTTGAGCCTCACACTTGCATTAGTATTGCATAGTTCATTTCCATTTGCAATTTTGCAATTTTTTGGCTAGATAAATGTTGGGTTGCTCTTTGACTTGGTTGTTGTTTATTAGATTACATTGCTCTTGTTTGCTTAATTATAGCCTACTCGATTGCTTTCTTGAGTGTAGGGGTCCATTCTCCAAGTCAAGTTTTGGGAAAATTGCTCCTTTATGCATATTGGTGTAGTTTTTGACATGCTTTGATTACTTATGCATATTACATGTTTTCACACTCTTTCATACACAATAAAGTATCAGATTCTTCCATTTTTAAAACTTAAATATTATTGTTTAAGTCAGTTTTGCACCTCATTATTATTGTTACTGTTTATACCTAGGAGTGATAGGGCTTTACCTCTGAATCTTTTAAATTTGGAACTTGATAGGTTAGTGAAAAATATTAGACAAGAGAGGAGAATAAAGGGGACAAGTCAAGTTCTTATTGAGGAGGAGCATATTTCACAATAGTCAAGTTTGTCATCTAGTGAACAAGAACCTAGTGAGAGAGCTACCTCTAGTGATCACTTATCTGCTAGTGATTTTGAATTAGAGCAAGATACCATGGATGGTGATAATGGTAATAATAGACATGATGGGCCTAATGGGAACAACAGACGGTGAGGATAATAGAACCATGAGGGAGATTAATAATTCCAATGTTGATTACAACCCTAATGGCTCTTATACTGATGATGTGAACTTCAAAATTAAAGGAACATTAATTTCTTCCTTACCTAGATTCCGTGGCTTTACAGGTGTCTGATCCACATAGGCATTTGAAGACTATGTGCATGGTGTGTTCTTCTATGAAAACACCCACAGCAAATCTTGAAGATGTATTGAGGAGAGTATTCCACTTCACTTTAAAAGGAAAAGCCAAGGAGTGGCTTTACACACTACCTCAACATTTTACCATATTGACTTGGGATCAGTTGAAAGAAGCATTATTAGATGAATATTTTTCTGCCTCTAAAACTTCAAGGCTCAAAAAGGAGATAACTAGTGCTATGTAACGAGATAATGAATCCATGCATGAATATTGGACAAGGTTCATAACACTTCTAGCTTACTGTCCACAATACAATAATTCAAAGAATGATCTGGTCAACTCATTCTAAGAAGGATAAGTAAGTCAATTCAGTGGGTCATTCTCAAGCTATAGTAGCTAGTTGTGAGCACTGTGGGTCTATGATGCTTGCCTCCAATAATTGTGCTATATATGAAGAAGTTTTTGCCCTTTACCAAAATAAGAATGGCCAATATCAAAAGAGGGATCTCTACTCCAACACCTTCTAGGTTGGAGAGATCAACCTAATTTTAAATGGGGTAGGAATCAAGGCAACACTCAAAGAAATTCTTCCAATCAAATGGTGTCTAATCAAGGGACATCATCTTCTTTTTATCAAGGTGATGAATTTGCTATAATCATGAAAGGCATTGCTGAGATTAATTCAAGATTAGATCACAAAAAGACACAAACTTATGCTAAGTTGAATACTATGGGGCATGTCTACAAAATGTGTTCTCTAAGTTGGAGCAAATAAAGACTAAGCATCAGAACTTGAACACTTTTATTACTCAAATAGACAATAACTTGAGTGAACAACAAGCAAAGAGTAGTGGTTATATACCCTCCAATACAGTGATAAATCCTAAATCTTTTAATACAATCAAACTAAGAAGTGGTAAGAAAATTGATGCTAAGAAAGTGAAATTCAAATAGAATGAAAAAGATGAAGAATTGGTTAATGAGGAAATATAAGTTGAGTCTCCTCCTGCTAAGATTACTAAAGAGACCTCCCAAGCTGAGAACAAAACTTCTATTCAATCTGAAAGCCTAAAACAATAGAAGCTCGTAGAGAAGTCTTGAAAACAACCAGTGGTACAAAATGATGAAGAGGCAACAACTATCATGAAGAGACCAATGGAGAAAGTTTTTGTCACATTAACCCCCGATCGTGGGATGCTTAGCACAAAGAGACACACAGGTTTCACTTATTTTTTAGGTCTTATGACTTGTCTTGACATATATATTGTCAAAAATCCCTAGGGAGGAGGTGCGTCATGGAACGTGCCTCCTGGAGAACCTAGAGATAGGTGGAGAATTAAGGTTTTCATTCCTAATTGGGCAAAGAGCATGTCGTCATCTAGATTTTCCAAATTTGGGCAAAGAAGAGGAGGAGTTGGCCCGTCTAGTTCTTATTTTGATTTCTTTCTCTTCTAGCATGTCTATCATGGATTGCTTGGTTGTTGGGGATGTTAATGATATTATGAGTGGCTAAAACATTTTTTGGTGTTTGGTGTTTGAAATATTTGTGAACCTTCGGTTGTTGATTCAATAATATTTTAGAGGGTAACTAAAATTTTAGAAAATCTTAGGCCAAACATAAGTTGAATCAATTAACCAAAGGGCAGCAAATAGAGATAACGACAAGTCTTAATTCTTAATATTGATTTTCTACAAGTTTTAGTTTACGATTTTAGTTTTGGTTGGGTTGTTTCCTTTAACCTTTAGTTTATCTTTATTTTACTTATCTATTTAAATTTGATTGAATCAGTTTCTTAAACAAAGAACAACCTAAATTAAATGGTGCCTAAACACAATCCTTGTGAGATTGATATCCATTTTTTTCTACGAGTTACGACCTGTATACTTACAGTTTTGAATGTAAAACTAGTAGTTTGTTTTGCAATCAATAATAGTCAAAATATATAGTCCAAACATTGATAAGTCTTTTAAGGTGATGGACAATATCTGAAACCTTTTTCTAAGGATTTTCATATGTAGAATTTGTAAAAACAAATCTTATAATACCTAAATTATGAGGTGCCAGGAACCATAATATCTAGCCAATGACATTAAAGAAAAGTGATAATTGAGAGGCAACCTAACATTTTTCCTTTTTAACAAATTCCTTTTATTTTTATTTTTATTCCTTTAATGGTTTTTGTAGCATATGTTACTCTATTTTGTTACAGGGATAGAGACATTCATAATAAAGCATGAGCTCACTCCTTAAATATAAAATTCAAAGAAAGGGACAAATCATCCAAAATTAGTCCCTGAATAAGGCATACCTATGTCTTATTTTTCACACTTCACATATGTAAGGGGCAAAGCATCTAAAAGCAGTCCCTGAAGAAGATGTGCCCATCTTTCGCTTCATACTTCACATATGTAAGGTATAAATTATCTAGAAGTATTCCTTGAATTAGGCATGCTAACATATTAAAACAGGACCACTTTTGACTCCAAAGTACATAAATGGGTAGATGTCTTCAAAAATAAGTAAATAAAGCCTTGTTTCTTTCTGTCATCTTCTTTTTTCTCCTAATGCTAAGTTCTTTTTCTCCTCTAGTTGTCGTCATCTTCCATCTCACTATCAATTCTCTCAAATTCTCCGTTTCACTCTATAGAGTTTTCATTTCACTGTTGAACATGTATTGGCCATGGTCAAGTTTTTTAAGGAAAGTCCCACTTACTCTCATGTATTTATTATTATTGAATTTGTTGATTATTACTTTGATATATTAAGGACAATGCAAGAAATATGAGTGGGGGTAAGGTAGTTTAGTGCTTAGCATTGCTTGATGATTTTGCTCTTATTTTATATATGCTTTTGTTATTTTGGCTAAATTTTTTATAAAAGAAACTATTAAGCTTGCTTTAGTAGTTGTTTATTGACTTATCTCTTTAGAGATCCTAATTGTTTCAGAATTAGTCTATAAATGATTCAAGTTGACGTGAATCATTGATTTAGATTTAAATTCAATAGGAAAATTAACATGAATAGTCGAGTTCTCACCTATAAACATTAGGTAATTATTTTTTATGATTGATTTGCATGAAAAGCGAAAAAAGATTCAATACATGTTAGCTGACATCGTGAATTATTAAGCCTATAAATATTCATTATGTTGTGCTTCATCTTCACAATTGAGTGATTGTTATATGGTTTGGTTGTTTTAGAACTTGCCTTGTTATGCAAATCAAGACTACATTGTTGTACTAGACGCATCTAAATTATAAAGGAATTTAGGTTAACCATTTGAATTCTTAAAAATCCACCTAGATTATTGAAGTAAATCACTTGTTAATATAGAAATCACAAGAAGGGGAGTTGAATTGTGTTAAATCGTCTAACATATTAATCTTTAAAAACTTCTTGATTGTCTTTAGATATTCAAATGATTACAAAACAATTCACTTAATTTGATGAGTAATGCAATAGCGAAAATTATTATCTATTCTCCTAACAACAAGAAAATTAAAGAGATAAGAGTTAGAGAATATGACACCACGATTTATACTAGTTCACCCTTAACCTTGGGCTACGTCCATTCCTCATAATTTGTCTGAGATTTCAATATATCCTTCAACGTTACAAGTATTATTTCTACACTTGTAGAGCCTCTTCAGGTCTCTCTCACAAAGTATTCTTTATTTGCTTTCTTAGCCTCTCCAGGCTCTAGGCTTTCTTTTACTTGAAAAGATATTGTTTGAGCTTCACGTTACAGATCTATTTGCTCTCTTTCTTTCTTTCTTTTCTTAGAATTTTTTTTATGAGCACTTGAATACAGAGTTTCTCCAAGTATGTTTTGTACAATCATATTTTCTTTTCTCTTGTATATTTAGTTTATGTCTATAACTAATATTTATAACCTAAATCTTCAACTGTCTTCTTTGAGAAATCTGCTTGTTAAATCTTCTAAAAATCGTTATTAGTTGAGTCTTGTAACCAACTCTAACTAACTGACTGATATTCTAGAATATTTTTCAATTGTATCGTCCTGTATAGATTTTGTATGCTTCATCTGGTGTCTCAGACCAAGCACTTCCCACTTCGACGTCTTATTCAGCTTTTACTGAAGTATTGTCTTGAATTAACAACTTGTGTCACTTACATTTATCTGCACACCTAACAAATTCATCAAAACAATTCACACACTTCTATGATTATTATTATTTGATTTTCATCAAAATTAATAGAAGAAGTGAAGTATTCTTGACTTAACAATCTCCCCTTTTTTTATGATAACAAACAATTATACTATTAGAAGATAAAATAATATTCAGACGAATAAAGAAAAATATACAAGATATGTATAAGATATACAATGAATGCTTTCCAATGTATTCTTTCTAATGTGCTCTGCTTTTCTCCTCCTATTTGTTATTAATCAAAAGGATAGTTCATGTTAAACGCTTCAAAATTTCAGAATACATGTGTTGAATATTAGTGCGGATCGTCTTAAGGTCTTCTTCTATTGAAACACATAGATATGCTATTTCCTTATAAAGATCACCCACTGCATCACCCAGTTCATCAACCTTAGTATTAATTTCTTCAATATTTTTAGCTAAGGCTTCCTGAACTTTCGTCTGCTTGTGACTAACTTCAGTCCATTTGATGAAATTCTTCAAGAACTCCGAATTAACAGTAGAAGCTTGTAGTATTTAACTAAGTGGATGAGTATGTTCAAAAATAGATGGTTTTCTAGCTGAATCGTCTAACCCTATAATTTTGATTAAAGATAATTTGAAGGGTTATTTTCCTTAAGGGATATCAAGATCATCAGGTTTGGATAATTTGTGAATTGGTTGCCCTAGAATGTGTAAAATAGTTTTAAATGAAGGTATGAAACCTAAGGGTTTGAAACGAATGATTAGATGCACAAAGGTTTCTAAGTTAAAATCGATACCTTCAATTGTGATACTTTTGTACCTTCCTTCTGATATTTTTCCAACTACCTTGAAACTTTCGCCTTTGGTAGATGCTCTAAATTGACTTCCTGATGCCCTTGATATGTGATGTGATACATAGACACCTACAGGTTAAGCTGCATGACATACATCGGCCTTGTTCGGTAAAGATCTTATTAGCTCTTTTTTGACTTATTTCAGCTTTTTGAACTTATGAAAAAGTTATTAGAGATGTTTGGTTATTAGTTGATTGGGTTGGCTAATTCAACCCAATCAGCTAATTTTGAATAAGCTCCTGTAGAGGAGCAATTCAACATGATCAGCTGAAATTATTTGATTCATATTGATTTTGCCCTGTCTTATTTCTCTCGTTTTCTCTGGATTCTTCTTAAATCTTTCCTTGCATCTCTCACATCTACAAGATCGTCATCATGTCTGCACTTCCGTCAGATAGACTCTATGTTCCCTTCTATGTTGTGATGAGACACGGTTAAATCGTTTGAGTAAGCATGCATTATCATTGTTACAGGATAAGTTGAGAACTTTTGGCAGTTGTAATTTGTGGATAATCACAGGTAGGTTTAGTGTGAAGACGAGTAGCCAAAGCCTCTCCTCCGTGGTGTTAACGATTGTCACTCCTGCCATTCCTCAATCCGAAGCTTACCACGACTTCGTTAACCAATGCAAATTTTTAGGTAATCAAAAATCCCCTTCCCCCTTTTCTTCTCTATTCTATTGATTGTTTCTCTCCCTATTTTCAGCAAATCTCCAAGTTTTCTACTGACCAAATGAAGAGGAACTATAGTATTTTATGATATTATTTCGTGATCTTTGCTCAAAGTTTGTTTCTCGGTTCAATCAAATCTCTAGCTTTGATATATCTTTCATATTTTTTCTTGATTTTTAATTTTAAATATACCAAACACGCTTAAAGTTATTTCTAATTTCTCATTGTTTGTTGTTGGTTTGATTAGTTTCACACATCTTTATCACAGGAATTACTTCACAATCAGGTAGGTCTCCTAATCCCATCAACGATTTTATACATTTTGTGATTTATATACTAAATTGAGCTATTTTGAACTAGTCGATTGCATATAGTTCTCATCCTTTTTTGCCAATTTTTAAAGTTTGCGAGGTGAGCTTTGGGTTTGGACGTGTTTCTTTGTTGATGTAACCATCATTGTTTTTGGCTCTAGCTATTACCATCTCAAGCCTAATGATGCTCGTCTTGTATAGGATCACTTGCTAATGAGTTTGGTTATTTCTAATAATGGAAAGGAATCCAACTTTGATCAGTTTGTGCACTGATTATAGTCACATCTGAATTTATTACTTTTTTCATGACAAATGACTATTGCATTCACTTCAATTATAGCAATTTTTATTATTGAAAGAATTGATGAGCATAAAAGAACAGTGTCTATTATACCTCTTCTTTTGGCCTGTGTTATTAGTATTCTATATTAGAGGTATATGTTCTCTTTCACATCTTTATGTCATTCTTTTAGATTATATTTTACATTATGAAGATGAGTCTGTAATTGAGTAATAGAATAATGAGGATCATTTTGAGTAGAACCCTTACACATGAAAGCTAGCTGGTATTTCGCATGATATCTTCTTTTCTCTGGAGTTTTATAGATTCTTCGATGACCTTTGTCCATATGCCTTAGTATAGTTTGTTCCCTGCATTGCAATTCCATTGATGACAATCTTATTGCTTCCAATGTACACACATTCCACATATTGGCCTTGGGCAGCAAGTTTGTGATTTCATAATAAAGTGGTTCTCTTATATGCCTAAGTTATCTTCTCAAGTTATGTTGATCATTTCTATGTACGCAAGCTTTTATTTGTTAACTAAGGTGGAAGAAGCAGCAGACAAACCAATATGCAAATGGACTCATCATATTGTCAGTGGGCACACTCTCAAGCATCTATGTGCTGCAATGGTTCCTGTCTTCTTGACACTTATGCTAGCAAAGAGGAGAATTCAAACAGATAGGTATCTTTCTGGATCTCTTTGTTAAATCAACTATTTACTGATATATATACGAGAATGGCCAATTTTTCACCTGATTATGAATAGTCCAATTACAACTCCATTACCTTCCTATGATTTTCGTTCTTATTCTAAAACTTAAGAGGTAGAATATATGCTTTAGTCTATCTGGTGTAACTTATCTAAATTTTACATTTGGGCGGATTGGAGTGTTGAAAAATGTCCATTATTCCCTCTTAAACCATTCATTGCAATTTGCTGAAGTATTTCACACCCCTCTTGTGAATGAGATTGTTTCTACCTAGTATTTAATTGGTTAATAGATTTGTCTGTTTTGTAGCGCACATAGAAGTATTTAGCAAGCAAAGAACCTTAGCCAGAGTCAACTCACTTTGCACACACATTAAACGCACATACATGCTTAGGTATACAGATAAATAATACCTTCCCTTACCCAAGTAGAACTATTGCATATTTTTCACAAATATTTCTCCTAAATATTGTCTTATGTATGGAATAATTTCTACATAATGTTTAGTTTACTTTTGGTTTGTTTTGCTAATTTTCTTGGGTTATAGTAGTCATTCAAATGATAAAAACCTCTCAAGGAATCTAACAATTACAGACAGAGAAAGATAAAATGTTCTATATTTGGTTCCCTGATTAAAAGAAATATCTTCAGTTTCTCTCTATCAAAAATGCTAACTTTTTACTATCTTCGTTGCCAAATGATTTCCTGCAACTTTAATTATAAGTTAATTCACCATATTAGCTTTTTCTTTCTCCTCTCATCATACAAGTAATTTTGTTCCATGAACATGGTAAGTTTGCTCAAGACATGGAAGATTTGTTGGACAAAGATTAAAGGAAACGAAATCAAAGGGGAGAGCTACACTTATACCTACACAAGTGTTCCAGTTGTAGAATCATCTTAACATTGGCAGCAAAGGTCACTAATCTAATTTGATAAGAACTTTTCACATCACCAAAATTTTAGATGATGCTATATACAAAGCAATACTTTTTCTATAATAATTTATGTAGCAGCTTCTCTATGTTGTACATGTACATTAAATATGTAATTAATTGATTTCGCAAAATATTTCTTCTCCCCAATTTCATTAGAGCTTAAACCTCCATCATAAGTCTTGTGGGGTGGTTTGGTCCATGTTCCAATTTGGCATATGGTGCTATGATTTGAAAGTCATCAACTTTAGGGTTTGTTTTCTTATCTACAGTACCAGTTGTATTTGTTGGATTATTAATTCAATATTTAGTGCTAACATGTCTAGGTTGAGCAATGTCTTAATTATTTCCTAGATATTTTGTTGATCAAGTGAGGTCTTAAGCCCATAATTTTGATGATAATAAAACTTACTTTCGATAATATTAGTAGTTTTATTATAATGGAAATATGTGAATGATGAAGCTCAATAGAAAGACAAATTAAAAAAGGAGTAAATTGAATAGTCAAATGATTAGAGAAGATGAGTAAATTGAGGTATATCTGCAATTCAAGTGAATAACCATGAATAAGAATCAATTCTACACAATAATGAGGAAATGCAAAGACACATAAGTAATATCCCATTTGAGATCTTCATAATTGGGTCAGTTTAATAAACTTATTCTTTAATAAGTACCCATACATTAGCTTAAGCATCTCCATAAATTTATGAGATCAATTACTTTCTTTATAAGAAAGAAACATAACGTGTGCTATTTTTATCATTTCATCAATATACCATTTCATCAATATTCTATTTTGAGGAAACTACAACTAGGAATATTTAGGAATAATACATATGCAAATTAAATCTTATAATTATTATCTCATCATAATTTCAATTACATAGTAATTATTCCAGATATTGTTGTAACATGAGAGTATCATCATCATCATCATCATCATCATCACTATTATTAAATGTTCTATGGATTTTATTAAAGTTATAAACTTAATTTTTTTATAATTAAATATCTAAAATTTAAATTCCTATAAGAATATTCAACAAAATACTAAGACATATAATATTCATACCCTTATAATTTTTTTCAAAGTCATGTCCTTATAAGTCATTTTACATATAAATAGCTAATACTAAACAACTAATTTTACCAAACATCTTTAACAAATAGCCGATGCAATCCACTGTTCAAATCAGCTGATACAATCAGCTATCATCTAACAGTTGATAGAATCAGCTAACAGCTAATGCAATCAGTTGTTTGCCAAACAGGACCATCGTCTATGTTCTTCACTGCCACTTGAATCTATTCTTCTATAAGATCATCTTTATGTCCTTCAGGAAACATCTTCTTCTTTCCTTTTCCTTCGTTTATTACAGGTGTTGGATATCTAGGTTGTAAATCTGGTACAATCTTGATTGTCGTTCTGCTTATTACCGGATAGATTATGTAACGATCTTTAATAATCTTCAATGGATATTGTTCTAACTTTCCATCTCGTAGAATACTTTATAGTCTTCATTCTTCAGGAATTAGAAGATGTATCATCTGATCATTTACTATTATAGGCTCAACTTGAACCTTAAATATCTATTTAGAAGGTTCTCTGATTATAATTGAACTTCTATTACGATCAGGGGTTGATTCTTCTATGACCTTCATTTTTAAATCCTTTTTTTATTGGTTAAGGAGGGATGTAAGGTACTAGCTGGTGTTCAACAGTCCGTTTCTTTTGTGGAACATCAGATGAAGAAACCTTCTTCTGAATAAGCTTCATCTTCTTTTGTTCTTCTGCTGGTTTGGAAGAAGGTTGTTATTGATGCTTCTTCTTCTCAAATACTAGCTTCCTTTTTATCTCTGTCTCTCCAGATGATTGTTCTGATTGAATTTGAGGGATAGAGACAATTGATTTAGTAGATTGTTGTTATTGCTCTTGCTTCTTTTTACTCTCAGAATCTCCACCAAGAATCAGAACTTTTTGCTTCTCCTGTTCTTGTTGTTGTAAGGTCATTAATCTTAGTGACCTTCTTAACTTTCCAGGCCTTTCTGATTAGATTGTCTCAATCTTCCTCTTTAAAGACACTTGGTTAGTTGGTTGTTAAACCTTTCTTTCCTTCTTTTTTAGAAACATCTTGACTTGTATCGGCACATCAAACGATTGTTTAACCTTTTACTCTACTGATATTCTTCCAAACGATCAAGGTTTTGCTTGTATTTCCAACGGAACATGTTCACTCTTGTTTCATCTTACTAAAAGCTCCCCTTTAGACTTTACTTTTGGTGTGAAATCTACATCCGCTTCAGCTTCAGTCTTGATTCCCATTTTGTGAATATTAGAGGCATTAATAACACTCTTATCATTCATCTTTACTCTGTTTCCTCTATCAAGTAGGATTCCAGATTCTTTGAAGAATCTTGTTAACAACATACCGTAAGGTAAAGAACCACTCTTCAGA
>JANSVA010044558.1:0-13380 GCA_025504915.1 Erythroxylum reticulatum | reverse complement strand
ACAAGGTCTTAAGAAATGGAGTTCATTGATTAAGACCTTGGACTTAAAGAGTTCTTTAAGGTTTATTATTTGAAACTTAGTGATTTCACTCCCATCAAAATTTATTTTGAATAATGATAGCCAAAGCTCATTTTCAAGAGCATACTATTCCATTTGATCATTTATCTTAATTTTTCCATTTCTGTTCCCAAAATCCAAAAACACATTTAATACTTTTTTCTCTCATAATTCATTTAATTTTGTCAAGATTTCCAAAGATCAAACCCTTTTCTTTGCTAATTTACATATCATGACACATAGGCTAGCTTAGAATCATTCACTATGTTTCGATTAAGTGAAATGACCCGAGGTTGCATTCTATATTACAATCCTTATAATTAAATTTTTGATTTAACCTCCAAGGGTAAGCACAAAAAGGCTTCGAATCAAAATGGCGCCGTTGTTGGGGAACCAAGCAATTGGTTCTCTAGGTTAGCTTTTGTCATTTTTTGCTGGTAAGTGAGGTCAAGAATGTTGGCTTAGATTGCATTTAGATAGTTTCGTTTCACACTTATCAATAGTATAGGATTTCATTTTCTTTGCTTAACATAAAATTTTGAAAACACAAACAAATAGAATATCGAACTTTTTGCACTTTTCATGCTTAGAATTTTTACACCCGCATAGTTTTGAACATTTCTTTATTGATTTTTGATGCATACACATTTTACTTGCATACTCTACTCTCACATATACTTTGATACACCCACATACTTGCATCCATTACATCTCGCCTTTATATTTGACTTTATGTGCTTGCAAGTAATTTTTGTTATTTTTATTTATTTTATTTTCATTTGAATTGTCTCTGTGCATGCCCAGGTGAGTTAAACTTCTACCTTTCTACCCAAAAATTGAGAAATGTTTGAGAAAGATTAGAAAGGAGAGGAGAGAAAAAGGGAGAAGTCCGTTAGTTATTAGGGAAGAGTCTAGTCGGCCAAGTAGTGAGAGTGAGCCAATAGAAAGAAAAAAAATAGTCGAAAACCTAGCTTTCCTACAAAACCCTAACTTTCATGCTAACCAACCTAGAATGGCGATAATGGAGGAAATGGGGAGCATGGGCGAGTTAGGGAGAATAATGGAAATTAAAGAAGAAGGACCATGGGGGAGGCAACTACCTTTAATGTTAATTATGATCCATTTACTGCTGTTTGTCCTAATTTTGACGTGAAATTTGAAGTTAAAGAATTACTCACTAACTCTCTTCCTAAATTTCATGGCTTAATAGGAGAAGATCCTTACATTCATTTGAAATCTTTGTCCATGATCTGTCAAAGTATGAAGCCGATGGGAGCCTCACTTGATCACGTGCTATGGAAGGTTTTTCACCTATCACTAGAGGGAAAAGCACGGGAGTGGTATATGAGCCTCCCAAGGCATGTGGCGAATGCCTACCATAGTTAGACCAATTTGAGGAAATCATTTTTGGAAAAATATTTTCCGACCTCCAGAACCTCATTGATGAAAAAGAAGATCTATTCAGCACGTCAAGATTATGATGAGTCCCTTTATGATCATTGGAACCGCTTCTAAGATCTGTTAGCCAGATGCCCCCATCACCAGATACCTGATTAGCAGTTAGTGCAATATTTTTATGATTGGCTAAAATGTCAGGATAAAGGTATGCTAGATGCGGCATCGGGAGGTTTTTTGATTGACCTTACAGTTACATAAGCATGGTGTCTAATCAAGAAGATGGCCTTAAATCATCAACAATATAGTGTGAGAGATACTAGAGGTTCAACAGCCCAATCTAAAAGAATGGAGAGCTTGGAATCTAAGGTTAACTCTTTTGAGAGCAGAGTGACCTCACAGTTGTCCTTCATCATTGCAGAATTGAAGAATATGAATGTGCATTGCCCGACATCTTCTACGGATCTTACTGCCCCTAGTTGTGATATTTGTGGGTCAGTAATGCATATATCGAGTGTTTGCCCTGGTTGGTATGAAGAGATGTCTGCAGTGTATCAGAGTTGGACTAGTCAAAAATGGGACCCCTACTCTAAAACTTATAACGAGGGATGGAAAGCAAATCTTAGGTTCAGATAGAGGAATGAAGAAGGAAGGGGTCCAAATAGATTTCAATAAGGAGGAGGAACTGGGACTTCCACAAACCAATACCCCAACCAATAGCAAGCCCTGATTGTCCCACCAAAGGAGGACACTAACCAACTTCTGCATAACATGAAGTCTTTGATGAAGGAACAAAGGACTTCAAACAATAACCAGTTCAATGTGATAGCCAATCTCATTGAACAAGACTCTTCGAAGAATGTTGCTCGGTTTAATGCTCTAGAAAGAAAATAGAGCAATGGGAGACGAAAGCTGAGAATATCAATTCCTATGTCACCCAATTGTCCAATAATATGAGTGAGAACTAAGCAAGAAGCAGTTGAACCATCCCTTCCAATACGGTTATGAACCCTAAGAGTTTGAATTCCATAACCCTCCGAAGCGGGAAACAAGTGAGGTTTAGCAACGAAGATGAGGGAGAATATGAAAAGGAGATCAAGAGTGAAGAATTGCCTTCAGTAAAAGAAAGAGTAAAGAAGTTAGAAAGTTTCAAGGAGAGAGCACTTTTAATTGAAAGGGAGTCAAACCAATTGAAGAACAAGAAAGCAAATTTTGAAAGTCACCAAGAATCAAGCAAGTAAGGAACCCAGGAAGCAACCGATAAAGAGGTAAGTACAAAATATCTTCCTTTTCCAAATTCTTATTTGCTTAGTAAAAGGATGAATGATTTTAAACATGAGAAAGATGTTATCGACCTGTTTGGAAAAGTAGAAGTCAACATCCCTTTTCTTAATCTAGTGAAAAAGGTTCCTGCATGTGCTAAATATCTTAAGGACTTGTGCACAAACAAAAGGAAGTTTAGACCTAATGAAAGAGTACAAGTCAACTCAAATGTGTCCGCACTATTCAAACCCCAAATACTCGTCAAGTGCCAAGACCCTAAATCTTTCACCTTTCCATGCACAATAGGAAAAGTTACCATAGGAAGGGCCTTGTTAGATCTAGGAGCGGCAGTCATTGTGATGCCTTAGTCTGTCTATACAGCATTAGGAGTTAAGAGTCTAAAGCCTACATCTGTGATGCCTTAGTCTGTCATCTTGTAGGTATAATAGAGGACATCTTGGTCCAGGTAAAGGGTTTGCTTTTTCCAGTTGATTTTGATATACTTAACATATCTTCTGAAGTTATGCAGGACACTTCCTTGATTCTCAGTAGACCCTTCTAAAGGACTGCTAGTACCATGATTAACATAAAAGAAGGTACAATCACTATGGAGGTCAGAGAACAACAGGTGAGTTTTAATATGTATGAAGCTATAAAACATCCCAATAAGGATTGTTCACTTTTGGGAGTTCATATTGTCGATGTTGCTATTGATGATACTTGCTTCGATTTTGAACCCAAAGAGAATTCCTTTAGTTCTGAGTTGCATGCACCTGATTTTTCTAACTCATGTGTGATTTTGACATCCTTTCTTGTCAGTGATAATCCCCATTGGGAAAGGTTTTGTATTGATTTTTCAGGTGATTTCGGTATCATATAGACTGACATTGAAAAGGAAATAGCTGAAGGAATTGTACCTCAACAAAAGTGCCTGATTGAAGGGAAGTAGAATGAGTTGGCCCAGGTCGTTGCCACCTTAGATAAGAGATGGTTTCAACGTTCAGAAAAACGGAAGTGATCTTTTCTCTCTTGAACTTAATAAATTGATTCCTTATGTTTTGCAACCTTTGATGATTGAATTCAAACCTCTACCCTCTACATTAAAGTACGCCTTCCTTGAGTCTAATCAGCGTTTACCTGTTATAATTGCCAATGCCCTGTCCTATAATGAGGAAGAGAGACTTCTTGCTATTTTGAAAGAACATAAAAGGGCTATAGGGTGAACTTTAGCTAATATACCTAGAATTTTCCCAACGATTTGCACCCATAGGAGTTTTTTGAGCGAGTGTTCAAAGTCTGTGAGGCAGCCCCAAAGGAGACTAAATCCACTTATCTTAGACATGGTTAAAAAAGAAATCACAAAATTGTTGAGAGCTGGGATCATATATCTGATTTCTGATAGTGAGTGGGTCAGTCCAGTACATGTGGTGCCAAAAAAGAGTGGGATAACTGTGGACAAAAATGAGAGGGATGAGCTTATTCCTACTAGAGTGTAGAATTTGCGGTGCGTTTGCGTAGATTATAGACAATTAAATGATGCAACACGAAAGTATCATTTCCCTCTACCTTTCATTGACCAAATGCTTGAAAGACTTGCCGACAAATCACATTATTGTTTTCTAGATGATTTCTCTGGGTACTTTCAAGTACCTGTTGCACCAGAAGACCAGGATACAACTACCTTTACATGTCCTTTTAGTACCTTTGCTTATCTAAGGATTCCTTTTGATTAATATAATGCCCTAGGAACTTTCCAGCGTTGTGTGATGGTTGTTTTTTGTGAATTTTAGAGGAATGCATGGAAGTCTTCAAGGACAATTTCACAGTTTATGCGGATTCTTTCGATTCTTGCCTATTTAGTCTTGCACAAGTTTTAAAGAGATGCATTGAAAATAATTTGATTTTGAACTTTGAAAAATGTCATTTCATGATCAATGAAGGTATCATGCTCGGTCATTTGATTTCTAGCAAGGGGGTTGAAGTTGACAAAGCCAAGATTAAGGTTATATCTTCTTTACCTTACCCTGCCTGTGTTAGAGATATAAGATCATTTTTAGGTCATGTAGAATTTTATAGGTGGTTCATAAAAGATTTCAGCAAAATTGCATTGCCTCTTTCTAAGCTTTTACAAAAAGATATTAAGTTTGAGTTAGATGATTCTTGCAGAAATGCTTTTGACAACATGAAATCGAAACTCATTTCCCCTCCCATTTTAGTTGCTCCATATTGGATCCTACCTTTTAAGCTTTCATGTGATGCTTCTAATTTTGATGTGGGAGCTATGTTAGGTCAACGAGAGGAGAAACTAGCAAGAGTTATCGCATATGCCATGAAAACACTAGATCCAGCTCAAATCAACTATACAACAACTAAGAAGGAGCTGTTTGCAGTAGTTTTTACTTTAGAAAAATTTAGATAATATCTGTTAAACTCACATGTGACCATTTTTACTGATCATGCAGCTATTCGATATCTCCTCAAGAAACCACAATCGAAGCCTAGATTGATACGATGGGCATTGCTTCTCCAAGAATTCGATATTGAGATAAAGGATCTAGCTGGACCAGCAAACCATGTTGCTGAACATTTGAGTAGGATACCAAGCAATACACAGGGAGTGGACTCTTCTAAACTGACTTGTGGCTCTTTTCCTGATTCAGTTTTATGTGCTTTAATTTTTAAAGAACCTTGGTATGGACATATAGTCAATTATCTTATGACTAGCCTAACTCCTCCTTTTATGTCTAAGTCGCAGGCCCAAAAGCTAAAGAGCTAAGCCCGTCAATTCATTTGGGATTCTCCTCATCTATGGAGGCTATGTATTGACCAGGTAATCTAAAAATGTGTGCCTAATGAAGAATTCAATGCTATAATTTCAGCTTGTCATTCCATGGTTTATAGCGGGCATTTTAGTGCAAGGAGAACATCTACCAAAATTCTAGATTCTGGTTTTTATTGGTCTACCCTTTTTAAGGATTCCTTTACCTTTTGTCGGTCATATGACAAAAGTCAATGTTTTGGAGGGTTAGGAAAATGACATGAAATGCCACAACAACCTTTATTATTTTACTAAATCTTTGACGTATGGGGGATTGATTTCATGGGTCCCTTTCCCCCATCTCTTGGCTTTATGTATATCCTTTTAGTTATCGACTATGTGTCCAAATAGATAGAGGGTGTTCCTACCAGAAAAGATGATGTACAAGCAGTGTCTAAATTTCTTAAGTCAAACATTTTTTGTCGATTTAGGATTCCTAAGGATGTAGTTAGTGATAGAGGAAAACTTTTTTGTAATCAATTCATTGGTAACCTATTTTCCAAATTTGGAGTCACTCACAAGTCTCTACTACATACCATCCACAAACTAATGGTCAAGCTGAAGTTTGGAATAGAGAGGTAAAGCACATCTTGGAGAAGATGGTAAAACCATCAAAGAAGGATTAGGTCATGTGCCTAGAAGAAGCGTTGTGGGCTTATCGAACCACCTACAAATCCCCAATTGACATGTCCCCTTACCGTTTAATCTACGAAAAAGCTTGTCATTTGTCGGTGGAGTTGGAGCATAAAGCATATTGGGCAGTGAAGTAGTGTAACATGGACTTGGAATCTTCCAGTCTGGAGAGGAAGCTCCAATTACAAGAGTTAAAGGAGTTGAGGTTAGAGGAATATGAGAATTCTCGCCTCTACAAGGAGAAAACAAAGTTGATGCACGATAAGAATCTTCAAAGGAAGAACTTCAAAGAAGGAGACAAAGTTCTGTTATTTAAGGCTTGTTTCACTTTTAATCATGGAAAGTTCAACACTCGATGGGATGGGCCATACTTAGTCACCAAGGTGCATGATTTTGGCATGGTATAGCTTTTACATGAAGAAACAAGGATAAAACTCAAAGTAAATGGCCATCTATTGAAACTCTATCATGAGAATCAACACCCTCCGTAATCATCAGGTCATTTCTCCTCCTTCACTTACTCTTACTTTTGCTCTATTATTGAATATGACACTGTAGATGCATGAGTATGTTGAATAAGTGTGGGGGAGAAACCATTTCAATAGGAACTCGATTTAGTTTTCAATTTATGTAGTTTCAATTTAATAATTCATCTCTCATTTTGTGTTCGTTGTGTTTTGGTTTGATGCATGATACATCTTCCATCTTTGATGAATTTGATGCGATTGCTAGGGTTGTATTTTGTTCTCTCAATGGATATTTATTGTAATTGTTCTTCACATTGAGTTATTGTGATTGTTCTTTACATTGAGGACAATCTGATGTTTAAGTGTGGGGGAGGTTGTTCCAATTTTCAATTCTTGTTTGTGCATAATTTTTGGCCATTTAACCACTTGTGCAAGTAAATTGTGTGTAATATCACAATTTTAAACTTGGTAATTGAGGCCAATCACATGTTTCAAATGTTTTTGTCATTTTTTTCCACGACGAACTCTTTATTCGTTGCGATGACATTACAGAATAGATGTTTCATTGCGACAAACTTTTGACTTCACCACGGCGACACCATCCTCTTTACAGAAACTGTTTGAAACTTTCCTTATTTCAATAGTTCTCCGTAATTAGATTCTTTTCACTCTTGTGTCTTGAAGCTTTTATAAATTTCAAAGTGGTCCTTGTGTTTTTGAAAATACCATCTATTTTTTAAATGATAGCCAATTTTGGCTAATTTCATTTTCAATGTTCTCAACACGAAGTAAGTGAGGGTACGCTGAAAAAGTAGCACTTTATGTTTTTAAACCTTGAGACTGCTTAATTGAGATACTAACCTTATTGGAAGGATATTTGGGCCTGAATTCTTTCATTTATGTGTGTATCTGCTTAATTTCACGTCTCTGTAGAACTTGTTTTAATTCTTGATCAAAGCTTGATGAATTAGAATTTTGTTAACATGATAGAGGCATTCTTTCAAAACCCTACTTTCCTAAACATAAAACCCTAAACACTTAACCATTGCTAGCCCTTTGAGCCATATGTTTTAGTACATGCACATGTCTTAATATTATTGTCAATATTTTATTTCTAGTTCTTACTATAATGTGTTAAAAAAATTGAGGAAAGTCAAGGAAGTAAAGAAAGTAAAACATAAGATCAAGAGGCTTCAGGTTTCCTCCAAAAAAAAAGGAAAAAATTGGAGAAATTTCTAAAAAAAAGAGGTTTCTCAAAAAGAAAATTGTCAAATGATAGATTATGTTGTTGTTTGTATAAATATTTTCTTACTCACAGTTGACGTTTATTTCGTAATTGAGGTGCATGTACTCATTTTTTCTTTTCTCTTTTCAATCCATTCATTTAGCCTTCCGTACATTACAACCTTGAAAAGTCCTTTTGATTTTCAAAATTATAGTTCTTGTAATAGAGAGTTAGAACTATCACAAGCCTATGGTAGAGAATAGACTAAGCAAATTTTAGAGTGAAATTATCCCTAGACAAGTGAGTAAAGAGTTAAATAGTTCTCCTTAAGAGAAATATCTTTTGCTCAATCTCTTGGATTAAATTCTTATAGTGTTTATTTTCTTAGCGCTACTTCAGTCTGCTTTGGTTGATTTTTGAGAAAATGGCTTTACCAATTTCCTACTCTCATTTTTAATTATAGTCGGAATTTTCTTTTGCACTTGTGTCTCTTTGACTTTTATAAACTTTGTCCAGGAGTACAAAGGTCTACGTGTCGAGGAATTTGATTGAACTCAAGTTTCTTAAATAAATTGGTGACATTTTCATTGTTTTTACTATACTTCTTGGCTCTTATTTTTAGATTTTATGCTTAATTTGACTCTTGAGTGCTTGTCTTTACTTTAGGTAGTTTAAGAGTAAAATTGTCACAAATTATTATCAATTTCACTAAATTAAAATTTTTAAGAACAATTGATACTGCAAACTATTATTTGTTTATTGTAGGACACTCAAAGAAGTAGAGGTAAGGAGTGAAGCAAGTTGTGAAGGCTGAAAATGATAAGTCAACAAGTTAAGGCAATTAGGAAGTTCGCCGTGATGACGCGACGAAGTATAAAGAATCCAAGCAAAGACTCTTTGGGACAATTTTGCTACGGCATGTGATCATGTCATCGTGGCAAAATTAGTAGATTAGTAGATTACCGCGGCGTGAAGTTTACGACACCGCGGTAGACAAACCAAAAACTCCAAACAAAAGCTTTTGGGAAAAGTTCGTCGTGGCGAACCTTCGAATACCTGAACTATTTTTGGAAGTTTACCCACTTTGCAACCCGATCCATAACCCAATTTTTTTAAAACCTACCTATTTTAAGAAGGAGAGATAGCTGACAGTTTTGGGAGGATACACACTCACTCTCTCTACCTTTGGAAGACAATTTTGCTACACACGTTCATCCCCTCTCATTTTCATCACTGTTATGCTCCTTCACTGACAACTACTACCATGGATGCTTCCAGTGGATTCCCGATGTTGAAATCTCCTGGAGTTATGCTTAGCTAGGCACCTCTCTCCTTTTGAAGATGTAGCAATGGCTAGAGTTCAATAGGCTTCAAAGGGGAGTAGTTTATTCTATGGTCAGCTATATTGTTATGAGCTCCTAGGTTTAGGATTTGTAATTTGTAGTTGAACATTCTTGATTAGAGTTTATTCAAGTGTTGGATACTCAATGTGTTATTAGGATGTGTTGATGTAGAACATGGAGCTTAAATATATGAAGTCTCACATATGTCTATTTGTAATCTTGCTGATTATCTTTTATCTGTCTAGTTATGTTTAATATTGAGTTGATTCTAGATCCCAAAGTGACTTGTTGCATTGACTTACCCATTACATACACTAAGGGCATTCAACAAGATCTTAAGAAATGGAGTTTATTGATTAAGACCTTGGACTTAAAGAGTTCTTTAAGGTTTACCATTTGAAACTTAGTGATTTCACTCCCATCAAAAAAAATTTTGGACAATGGAAGCCAAAGCTCATTTTCAATAGGATAATATTCCATTTGATCATTTATCTTAATTTTTTTGTTCTTATTCCCAAAATTCAAAACACATTTTATATATTTTTTCTCTCACAATTCATTTAATTTTGTCAAGATTTCCAAAGATCAAACCCTTTTCTTTGCTAATTTAGCTTGCATATCATGACACATAAGCTAGCTTAGAACCATTCACTAGGTTTCGATTAAGTGAAACGACCCGAGGTTACATTCTATATTACAATCCTTGGAATTAAATTTTTAATTTGACCTCCAAAAGTAAGAATAAAAAGGCTTTGAATCATAGAAATACTTGACCTCTAACAACAAATAGGTATTGTCACCAAAGAATTCAATCAACTTCGATCTACAATCACTTTACTTGAAAAACAACTTTCTCCTGATCAAATACCTACCAATGTCACTACTATTCCACCTACCTTTCAACCCATTATGCCCCAACAAATTACGCAACTATCTTTATCCATGTTACCCTCTACTTCTGAATGCAAGGAAAACCTTAAGGAAGAAAAAGTTTATGTCATTTTTAATGGACCTATAGCAGGCATCTATGACGAATGGCATAAAGCTGCAATTCACATCACCGGCAAATCCTCCATTTTACATAAAAGTTTTACAAGTCGACAAGAAGCAGAAAAACCCTGATCTAACTTTAAAGGACTAAGCTTGAATCCACAATATAAACAAGCCCTAGAAAAATCGACCCAAGAATCAAACATGAAATCATTAGGAAAACCCATCAACATGGATCGAATCAATTCAGTACCCAATAAAACATTCAAAGAAGAAATGAGAAGGATCACCTTAGAAACGTCTTGTGATTGTTTCCAAGCATTTAATGACTAGAAGGATGAATAGAAGATGTTTTAGTATTACCCATAAAATTGAGGAAAACATTGACCTAATTCCTGAAGCAGGCCCTTTAACTACCTATCTATTTTTCCAGAGTGGATTGATCGATACCATTTACCTCACCAAATTAACTATCTTGATAGAATTTCCTACTTGGTTTATCCAAGCTGTTAAAAATTATTAGGATCGATTTGCCAAAGAAAGGGAAATATTCATCAAGGTATTCAACAGTTATCCCATTTTTAAGGAAATAGAAACTATCAAGGATGTAGAAATCAAAGTATCAAGAATTGCATTTCTCTATATTGGAATAAGCAATGGAATGTACCTACCAATTGATGAACCACCTCGATATACATTTCACTAGGATCTATTTAATTAGCTTAATCTTAACTGTCTAGAAGGAGCATATCAACAATGCCTAATAATCAATACAGAGTCATTAATCAAGGTTAACTGCAAAGGACCTATGTTGATTATGATCTCTACCTACAAAGCACCCATATTGACCTATGCTATTCATATTATTAGACAGTTCGAATAACCTTTTTCATGTATTAATGGCTGGCCTCTTTTATGAATTATCCAACCAATGGAAATAGGCTATCTGTCAACAACTCAACCACCATCCTCAGCATAAATGTAATTATTGTCCTTCATCATTCATAAATGACAAAGAGGATAACTATTCAATTGATGCAATAATTGAAGAGTAAAGCACTCAAAGGATGAATCTTTAAAAGATGTAGGCCTCTGGCCAAATAAAAAGTAGATTCCTCTGCTTTTTGCCTTTACTTTTACTTTTCTTTGGTAGATTCTTTTACTTTTCTACTTTTGTCAGCCACCACTTTTTGGCCTCTTTCATTCTTTCTTTCTTTCATGTGCGTCTATATAATGTAGAGGCAGCAGCCTCCTTCGATATGAAATAATAAACGACTTTCAATCTCTTACCTTTTCTCTCGAAATCCCATTCTCGCCTAAGATTGGCTTCAAAAGGAAACGAGATCAAGTATGAGTTTGTTAAAGTTTTTTATCGTTTCATCACCAAGTATTAACGATGAATTGAATTATACTTTTCATTGTTCGTAATTGATTTTTAATTGTTACTAATTCATTCGAGATTGATTGCTCGGAGTGGTGTTTATATTTATGAGAAATAATGGGATCTGTAATTTTTACAGAATGTTCTGAATTTTATCTAGGTTCCGTAAATCTTAAAGGTTTTTGTAAACGCAATGATTGTGATCTAAAAATATTGGATTTATGTATAGAGTTAGAATCAGAAAAAGAAAGTCAAGGCCTTATATTTGGATTTATTTTGATTGGATACTTAATTTTTGGTAGAGATCTTAGTTTTGTCCTTATGTTAATTCTTGCTTTAGCAACATCGCTAAATAATTGGTTAGTATAAATTTTGTCATTATTTCTAGATTCGATGCTATGATGAGAATTAGTTAAAGCATAACTAATTTGATACATAATGGAAAATAGGTATTGTCCTAGAGTCATTAAATATTCTTTATAAAATTTATGTGCTATTGTTATTGTTTCATCTAGATTATGTGATTTTAAAGGGATTCCTAGTTTAAGACGAGTTTTAAATTTAATTTTCCCATAAGGTAGATTTCCCTTCATTATACCTATGAATTGATCATTCAAATTGGTCATTTTTTCATCAATAATGTTCATTCTTATAGGTGAATCTATTGCTTCTTGAAAAGCTGATTTTAATAAAATTTGTATTGTAGATAATTGAATATAGCCAATTTTATGTCTTTTATCTTCTGGTATTTTTCTAGTTGTCTCGATATTTGTTCTTGATCAATTAAGTTAATTCGAATATGTCCATTACACTGATATATTCTAATAAGTGTTTCATGAACAATTTTTCCAAAATAAATGATAATTTTTTTATTGATAAAATTTTTTAAAAGAGAATATTCTATCTCTTGTCCAGCTTTTAAATTTAATTGAGATTTAGCTTTTTGTTTTTTTTTTCATTTGATAATAAAGTATTGATATGAAAAGTACCAGTTGATTCTGTTAATTCTAGATTGTCAATTTCTAAGATGTTTGGTTCTTCGAATATATTTTTTGCCATTTTAATGAGAATTATGTATTTGATGCTGTCGTAATGTAGATTGTAAATAATTTAATTCTTAAATATAGAAAGTATATAAGTTTTGAGCTAATTCTAGTTGTTCTTTTATTGGTTTTAATGCATTCGGATTACTAATTATAACTTGGATATAATTATATCAACTTTCATAATAGTCTTTTCTTCTTGATATTTTAGAACTAATGATTCAATATATTGAATATGGTTAAAGAGTTGATTACAAATAGTACAACTACTGGGTTCCATCTAAATGTATTCGATCATGTTCACTAAAAAATTTGTGTGATTCTTGTAGTTCTAATAATTCTTGATCATATATATTTTTATTATTATTAATTTTGTGTTGACAGTTTGAGAAATCTATAAAAAATGGGTCAGTAGTTTGTAATAATTGACATTTGAGTTTTCCAAAAATCAATAATTCTTTTAGTAACCGTTAATTTTTAGTGGCTAGGCTAATTATTGTATAAAAAGATCTACAATTCTAGCAGTCTGAATTTAAAGACATTTATCTTGACTAATTCGAGTTGAGTTACATAATGTTCTGATAGTAATTTATGAAATTGTTTGAGTTCTGCTTTTTTTGTTTATAAAGTGTTTGATAATTTTGAATACATTCGTAACATTTTTTCTCTTTGGGTTTCAGGGATGTCAATTGTTAGTAGTGTGCCCTAGGCCAATGGATATTTGTGATTCATGTATTAACATTATGACTTGTTAATAATATATTA
>JANSVA010044528.1:0-13382 GCA_025504915.1 Erythroxylum reticulatum | reverse complement strand
TGAATTGTTAAATCTTATACATGTGATGTATTGGATATAATAATAATTCATAAAAGGATAATACTTATATTTCATTACATTACTAATGACTTTATATGATATAGTCATATGTATAAATGAAATAATGTTTTAAAATTTTGAAAAGTTCAAATTGTTTAAATCTAAGTAAAAGTAAAGCTTTGAGAATGCTAAAACACTTCAATGAAATCTTTGTGGTAAGTTTTAAATTTTCAATTATCTATAGGGAATGAGATTCTTTAGTGAATTCCTTCACAACTAAATTCATAAATGTATGGATTTATATAATGAGAAAAATACAATATGAGATATTGTATGATACAATAGTAATTCTTTTATAACAATGCCTAGTACAATGACTTACCTTCCATAGTTCCAATTAAATCAATTAGCAAGAATTCATATTAGATATGAAAAGCTAAATTTTTTTAAAACTCAAAGTTAATGATTTAATGAGGTGACGTTTAGTTGAAGAATATATTTAATCCATTAAGTTTAGAACTAAATTGGATAATAAAAGGTTATGAGATATCCAAAAGATTAGGTATAATCCTACGAATTCATTGAACAAATTGTTAGATTCAATGTATACTTATAGGAGAATGGTTCTCAAGATAAGTAGTGGGAGTAAGAAGGAATGTCAAAGGTTCAAATATCATGACATTACATCTAATTAGAACTATTGCCTTTAAAGATAAATGTGATGTATAGTTAAAAGGTTACGAGACATTGAAAGATTCACTTTCATGATGAATTCAAAGAGTTTATTTTGGAGATGATTATGAATTTATCATGTCTACAAGAAGGTAAGTGGGAGTATAGTTGTCCTCTTCAGTGAGACTATGTGGAGACATATTACTCACAGAGAACAAAAGTTCTAACTTTCAATTGTTGCATAAATAGTTTTCAAGAACAACTCTTGTTGGACATGAAAAAGTAACAACTTAATTATAGGAATTAGATCTATAGAGATAGATTGGACATTGTTAAATTTTTCTAAGTCCAAGTGTATAAAGAATGTACTAAAGATGTTTAGTAGTTAAGATATCAGATACTGGTAAAGTATTAAATATATTCATTACTCTATCAATGAGTTGATATTTGAGTTCAAGATGATAAGGATATAACTTTATAAGTAAATATTAATTAAGTTTTTTTACCTTAGAACAATATCATTTAGGATTGGAAAAGTTTCAATGTAGCAATTAGTTACTTAATAAGTGATAATACATTTTTTTTAGTGGAAACGATTAATTGGATCAACAAGTTTTTTAGTGAAATTGATATAGTTTCTTTGCATTGTTCAAGATAGTAATGTACTGTAGAACATTAGAGTCATTGGGCATGCATAATGAGCTAACATCTCATCAAAAATCCAAGAATGTGTTTAAGCAAACTTTCTTAATTATGATGATAATTAAGATGGGAGTTGTAAGATTTAATCAAGTGCTTATAAGGAATCTTGTAGAATTCCCTCATTAAGCCAATACCCTAGTAGTAGAATAATTGTCATATGGTGATATGGTATTAGATACTTAAACGATTTGCTTAGTGCAAGTGGGAGATTGTTAACTTATGCCCTACAGCCAATCGCTTTGGTTAAAGTTTAGTGACAAATTATTTAAGGGCATTCTTTATCTTGTACATGTTTAGATTTATATGATAAAGTCCATGGGATAATTGTAAATTACAAATGAAATTATAATGAGATTATAATTATGAGATTCATATTGCATTTATGTATTATTTTTAAATGTTCCTGGTCATTTTTCTATTAAGATTGGACATTAATAGAATGTAAAAAGACTATCACATGTTTTGTTTTTCCTTATGAAGGAAGTAGTCGATCTCATAGGCTAAAGTATAGAGATACTTAAACAAACGTATGGGTGCTTGCTAGAGAACAAGCTCACTGAATAGACCCGATATAAGAAATCCATTTGGAACATTACTTATATGTCTATGGAATTCTCATTGTGATGATTGTATAAGTGATCCGTTGACTTGAGGTCATCAAAGTTATCTTATATGGGGATTGTTATATTTTGATACTACTTATGATCTATTTAATCATAGGTCGTTTAATCAGTATTCATTGGATATAGCATGAACTATATGGAGATAGTTGAGTGATCAAGATAGGATTCATCACCCTAAAGTAATTAAGGAGAATGTTTTGTTGTTCTCTATTAGTATTGATTCAAGAAATCCTTGCCCAAGGTAAAATGATGCTTTGTAAATAGTTTACAAATGTCATTAATTGAATCGATAACTAATGGCAGAGAACTAATATGATTAGACATAAAATATAGTAGAAATTAATTCCATGCTCTATGTCTAATAAGAACATTTTAAGAAAAATGATTGAATTATACAAAAAATTATGCACGGAAAGGTTAGTCAAAACCACTTTAACATTTCTAAATATTTAGATGGTCATGATGCATTGCTAGACACTAATCTTGATTTATGATTATAAATTATTTAATTAGAGAATTAAAAATAAATTAAAAGGAGTTGTAATTTATCTAATTTTAATTTATAATTAAAATTATATTTTATAAACATTGTTAACATATTTAGGAACCTAATGGATCTCACATAAAGAATAGGTTGAAGAGAGCAAAAGTAATTTAATTAAGTTAGACTTGATTGCAAAGTCCGAGAAATTTTATGATTAAATATAAAATATTTAATAAATAAGGATCAATATGAGATATTAAATCTTATATGGGAATAATTGGTATTTAATTATAATTATTTGTAATTCTAATTAAAGTTTAATCAAAATTAGAATTTAATTTTAATTAAATTACTAAAACGTCCAAAGCTTATTATAAGTAGGCTTAAGCTCTATGGAGCTAGCACTTTTTGCTTTATCCTCTCTATAGAGTTATAGAGTTCCCTCAACCTGTTTTGTTGATATTGTTAGAGGCTAGACACTTGTGCAGCTATGGTGTTTGAGACAGATCAGTTTTGGGAACAGTTCGAGGGATACGACAAGATAAAGATTAAGCTTGAGAATAAGGTACGAATTAAATTTCCACTTTATTATGATTTGTTTTAACCATTTTATAGAATTAAATAAATCTCGATTTTTGGGAAGTCAAAAGTCATAAAAAAGTTTTGTGATTATTTTGCTACGGTTGGGATCAGATCTCAACTCGATTTCCCAACAGTCTCATACAATGATTCTTAAGCGTTGATGACCCAAAATCAAGCAAAAACTCTAGGAAGTGTGAGTGAGAGAGTTTCGGCGGAGAGAGTGCAAGATGGGGAAGAATGAGCAAAACATAAATTACTTTAGCAGAAACTTGTCTCATCCAATGCTAGGTGTCATCAAATTGTAACAGCATATATCACTATACATGTTCTTCATTTGTCCCATATAGAAGCTGCTAAATGTCACCAATATATTAGTCCATTTATCTCTCACTTATTGCTTCCACTTGCCAGTTTATTAGCTATGCCATTTGGAAATGTCTTAGGTATGCCAAATGTCATTCAATGTATAAGCCTAGTCATCCAATTTTCATGTACCAACTTAGTCACTTGACATCTTACTAGTCCCAATGTACATTTTAATACCTCAATTCTCTAATGGTGTTAATTAATTCCAAATCATTAAGTATGATCCATTAAACCAAAATTCAATTCATATGCAATTCTCAATTATATCACAATTTTTAACACCTATCATACATGTACTTCCATAAACATGTAACATTTCAACTAGGTAACAATTTGGGGCCTTACATCTACTCTGATCAAATGGTTTTGCACCTAACCTATAAATACGCTCGACCAAACTTCCTATTGAAGCCTCCCATGACTGAAACATCACTGCTACCCATATCTATATTATTCGGTCAAGGTAAAAGAAAAATTTGACTGGTGGTTATGCCAGTCTTAACTGTTTTAGACGGGGTTCATTCATAAAGGAACACATATATTGAACCATTCCTGTGCTCGGCCTCCCGAGCTAAAGGTACTTCAAGTGTTGGAGCCTTTGGTGTGGCTTTGGGATCCTTAAGGTTTTGTCGGTGTATAATGTTGTGTATTTAACATTGGACATTGTTTAAATCAGATGTATGAAAAACAAAAAAGCTGTTGTGGTTGCCATGTTAAAAAAAAACACGTAAAATCAAATTATAAAATTAAATCATATATGGAGACAACCTTATTTCAACATAGGCTCTGATATCACTTGAAAGAACCCATCTCAGAGTTCCCTTCGGGAATTCAAGTAAAGCATTTCTGATAACCCTATGTGATTGCATTATGTTTTTATGGGTAGTTTAGTTTTTATTTAGTTGTTAATTTAATTCTTTAATGCATGTTTAGGTTCGAATTGTGTTAGTTAGTAGATATTTGTGTTTTATACGTTTTGTGGGTTAGAGTATGCTTTTGAGCTCCAATTTTATATATTTGAGGTGTCTTGATGAGTTTGCTTGTGTTTTAGGGCAAAGAGTGGAAAATGTAAAAGATTCAGAGAAGACCTATGAGCTAACCTAGGGCCACCATTATGGCCAGCAAGCTACGATTGTGATAGAAACAAGTGCAAGGAGCCACGATTGTGGAATAATGATGACAAAAGGCTAAAATCCTAGCTATGATTGTGCCACTAAGGACCATAATTGTGGCCAATTCTTAGACAAATATAGGGATGATTCCGGTTTTAATTTTTTAAGGGAGTTTTCAAACCTTTCGAACCTAAAAAAGACCTTATGGTTACCCTAATTGGAAAAACTATATAAAGGGAGATGTAACCCTAAAGGTAGCTTCACCTTTACCACTTTTGCAAAAACCCTAAAGGAGAGAGAGAAAAGAGAAGAGGACCAGGAGGAGAAGAAGCGGGTCTTCCAATGCTACTGATTTCTTAGATAAGTGGGTCTCCCGACACTACCTCCTTCTAGATTATCCGATCTAAGTTCTTCTCATTTCCTTTTTCATTTTTGTTCATTGAATGTATAAGATTGAAATGGATTGTATGATGATGGATTTTGGATTGTTGATGATGTTCTAACTCTTCCCTTGATATTTTACCTAGATTTAATGTTAATATAGTTGTTTTGTATTTTATTGACTGGGTGATGTGATTAGTTGTGCTACTTGCATATTTCGGTAATAAACCAAGAGGTGAATCGAATAAAATTGATTGGATTGGGTTAATGAGAGTTAAGCGATCCAATAATCTACATGATTAATCATATCAGATATTGTGCAGAGATAGATCCCGTATGAGACCCAGTAGTTTATTAGAGGGTTTAAGATCAAATTAGAGTTATGGATCTTTTGTTAATTGAGAGATTGCAATTTCCATAATTTAATTAGGGTTTATAATTTAGAGTTTAATGGTTATAACCCAAGAGAGAGTAATGAACTCTACAATAGTTTAGAGCTAACACCCCTTTAACACATAAATGGCTAGGTTAGCACTAATGATATGGAAAATCCCCTCTTTTATAACTTCGTAATTTCTCTTAATTGATTTCCATTGTGACTTTTTTTATGTTGCTCAACTTTAATTTCTATTTGTGTTAAATTTCTGAATTATTTTCTTAAAATCAAATTCTAGTATTTACTTTCTATTGTATCTTTATTTTCACTTTATTAATTTTTTTAGCCTTGGATAATATAGGATTAGATGAGTTCACCCTCTTCATAGGATATACCCTCCACTTACTACAAATCACGAATCGTGCACTTGCGATATTTGAAGGCTATAACTTGTAAGCTTGTCAGGGAGGCATATGATTAGTTTAGTTTTTTTAATTTAAGGCATTTTTACCCATCTTGTGTTTGTTCATTTATATGAACACAAGAACTACAAGAAGCACAAGTTGAATAGTTGAAGATTTGACACTTGATATCATTAGTTTGGAACGAGCTATTCGAAGAGCCAAACACTAGGAAGAAGTAGTTAAGGAACCAATGACTGAAAATATAATAAAGAGTTCAATCAGGGAGCAAATCAAGGGCATCAACCGAGAACTCTCATGGATTTTATGAGGACAGGCTTCAATGCAGCAAATTAAGGTGTGGCTAGGTCGCTAGTTCAAGCTGCCTCTTTTAAAATTAAACCCACCCTTTTAAACGTGATACAGATGAATGTTCAATTTTATAGACTGACGAATGAGAACCCCAATAAACATATCGTGAACTTCCTTGAGATATGTATTACCTTCTGCTATTATCAGCTACAGTTAAGATGAAGCTTTTCCCTTTTACTTTAAAAGATAGAGCAAAAGATTGGTATCACTCTCTTAACCCCTCCAATGTCACTATATAGGAGCAATTAGTACGTGCCTTCTTAGAAAAATATTTTTCCTTCACCATGATAATCATGGAAATTACAAACTTCCAACAGAGTGATAAGGAATTGACCTATAAAGCATAAGAGAGATACAAAGATTTGCAAAGGAGGTGCCTACACTATAACTTACTGAAGGAGTTCCTCCTGTAAACATTTTACAATGGAGTAAACCCACCCATGAGAGGCACTGTTGATATAGCCTCAGGAGGATCGTTAATAAGGAAGATGGTGGATGAAGCTGAGGAGTTGTTAGAGGAGATGGAAAGAAATAGTTGTCTGTGGACAAATGAGCAAAGTGGATAACCTATAATTGTCCAAGAATAGATGGGAGTTATAGCTATCAATAAAATAACTAAAATGCAAGACAAAATTGACAGCTTGACTTAATAGCTAAACAATATAAAAGCATCATCTTCTGCTCCTATGAAAGCTATTCAGTTAACATATGAATTATGTGGGCAAATGGACCATGACACCATTGATTATTTCCTAATGAAGGATGATAGAGTAAAACAAGTAAACTACACGGCAACACAATATGGTCAAGGAGGGAAAAATAAGCACTACTCCAACACATACAACCCCGAATGGAAAAATCACCCAAACTTTTTGTGGTCTAATAATGCATAAGACTAGTTTAGACCTCATGGAACACCTGGTTTCCAACAGAAGAAATCAAACACAATGCATTCCAAATTGGACAAGATTGGAGGCATGGAGGAAGCTCAAAAAAAGATTGAAGGCAAGCTTGAGCAAGTCACAAAGAATCACACCTCCTCAACACATAATTTGGAAGTCAAAGTGGGCCAACTGGCATAAGTGCTATTGACCCAAAATATGGGAACCCTTTCAAATAATACTGAGACAAACCTAAAGGAACAGATCATGGTTATCACCCAAGCCAATGAAGAGAAGCTCAACCAAACGATAGAAAATAAATAAAAGGAAAGGGAAAATTAGACAAAATTTTCCTTCAAAGTGACCTTGAATTTAAGCCAATCGAGGAGCATCAATTTGAAATTCTTACACTATTCTAGAATAATAGAAGTCAATTTCAGTCAGGGAAAAAGGGAAAACATAAGTATAGAAGAACAAGGAAATTTCCTTACTGACTAAGTATAATCTTCCTAAAATGAAAAGGTACCAACCTCCAATTCCTTATCCGATTAAGGCAATGAGGAAGTCCAAAGACACCAAACTAAATGACATTTTAGACATGATAGAAAAATTGATGACACAAATCACACTAATGGAATTCATCAAAGAGAAGGTAAAAAAGGAACTAGCAGAGGAAAGAAACCCTACTGTAGCACAAAGAAGGAGGATCCAGGGGATTTTTACATAACCTACATTACTAATGGTGTTAAAATAGATAGGGAATTTGCTAATTTGGGGTGAGCATAAATATGATTCTTAGACTTTAAGTCAAAAATTGGGGTAGGAGAGATAGTACCCACTAAGATGCTTATGAAAATAGTGAACAGATCAGTTCATAGATTGAAAGGTATCATAAAAATATAGAGGTTCAGATTGACAAATTTATCTTTCCCACAAACTTCTTCATTTTGGATATAAAAGAAGATGTGGAAACCCTAGTGGTCCTTACACGACCATTTTTGGCCATTTCTCATTCAATTATTGACGTTAATGGGGGTGAACTGACATTGAGGGTAGGTGATAAGAAAATGACCTTCACTTTATCTAAGAATGAAGAAAGTTATTCCCGACCTATAGCCATCATCAAAGAACCTAGTCTCGAGGACAATTGGAGCATTTTAATGCTCACAAGGGTTCACTTAAGAAGAAAAAATGCTAAGGAAAAGGTGAAAGAAAGTGAAGAAGAATGACAGTGGAAACCATAACTTGGTAGCTCATATGTAGATTATAAAATCTATGTGGCGTTACCACTGCTTAAAGAAGCACTATATAGGAGGCAACCCATAGTTTTATTACTTATTATTTTGTCTTTAGTATTAGGTAGTTTTGAGTTATGTTATTTGTGTGTTTCGTTTCCAAATAAATGTCTTGGAAAAATAGAGAACAATTTTGATTTAGGATGATTGGGAAGGCAAAAACAAGAAGGTAATGATGCAAATAAAAATTTAAGGAAGGATCTAGGAGGTGAAATGAGGCATAGATAAAAATTTGAAAATGTGGAGGAAATCCTCTTGCTACGATCATGGTTGTAACACCCCCATACCCTTTGGGAGGATATCTAAGTGCCACATAAAACAGTACTGAAACAATCCAAAACATGCTAAAACATTTTCAGAAACTTAAGTAACATACATTTAATTTCATATGTTGGGTAATATTCGAAACATAACATTCATAAAATGCCACCAAAATGGAATAAAAACATACCAAACATTTCAAAGCACTTCTAGAAACTCAAGCAAACATACAGTACATATCATAGGATGTTATTTTATAAACATAACATATCATACATATTGTGCTTATCATAATCCATGCTATAAATTCAAAAGCCAACCTGTATTAAGGTTATTACAAACCATTTACATCAAAATACAATATGTCTCATAACATTTAATACAACTTAAAAACTCAAACAAAATAACTTCCAAACATGTCACGTCCTTTATTGGCCACTACGATTGTCCCATCCTTTAGTCTTCTTATTAGAACCTACACGAAGGTAAAACTACTGTGCTAAGCATATAAATTAGTAGGGAATAACTAAATAAGATATAAACTGGCGACTGTCTCTAAAATCATATAGAATTCACACGTACAAAATCAGATCATATCACCAACAATCTTTAATTGTTCATATTATAAAGCAATTCAAACATTGTGTGTCTCAGAACAGAATATGATTAATTAATACAGAACAATACATATAAATATCAGAATAGAATGTTCAAGAATCAGAACAAGATATAATTCTTTCAGATCAAAATATCACTTGTATCATATTAGAATATGTCTTGTATCAAATAAGAACTTATTTTGTATCAGAACAGAACTGGTTTATAACAAAACTGAACACATATCATAATACAAAACAAGTTAGCCTATGAATCTTTTGGCAGATTAGGTAACAGGACTATAACAAAAGATACCATGATTGGTATCACAGAACAAAAGAGACCTATGTCTCAAAATTAAGGGACATTGTAGTATTGATAATCAGGGGACAGTGTAGTGTCAATAATCAAGGGGACACTGTATTGTCAACAATCAGGGGACACCTTAATGTCAAGTTACAGGAGCAGCTACAAACCCTTTTAGGCATGACTTTTTACCCATGACTAGGATTTGGCAGTTTTTAAAACAAAACATTTCAGATTTCAGAATCACATGTAAGTGATGTAGTGCATAATATATTACTTTATTCCATTTTGCTTAAATTTAACATATTCATTCACATTTCATTAAACTTAACATTCCTTATAAACATAAACATTTTTAATAATGCACTAATGAATACATTAAGTAATTACTCATTATATGTATTCACACTAGTTCCCAATTCAAAAACATTCACAACTTACGCAATACTCTTATTCATTAAATCACATTAGCGTTCATAAGTAAAATTCATTCCTTTAACGACTCATAAGTTCCAAATTAGATTCTTTTTTATCTAATAACACGTTCCTTAACTTATTACTTCAATTAAAAATCCAAATCTTTTTCAATCTTCAATTAACTTATTCCTCATCAAACTAGGTTCATTTTACAGCTTAATTAAGTCCAATTACACCATTGGAAGGTATCTTAACCTTATATAGTATAACAATTTCCCAAAACCAACCTTTTCTCCTTCATAAGTACTTCCCACAATCGAGGGAATGAGCCATATAAATCCCATGATTTTGGGATGAGTGAAATGAAGGTTCACTCACCCACAGCCTTCATTTTGCTTCTAAATTTTACTCCTTCATACTCCATCCAATATACCTTCACCAAAGTCCATCAATTTTGCTTCAATTCTACCTTATTCATGCTTCAATTCCTCATCAAATTTATTTCCAAATCCAATTCAAAATCATTCATTAGATAAATCACAAATCATTATCTTACATACATTAAAACAAAAATAGAATTTGCCAAAGAAGGATCATTTTCTAGAACTCAACTATCAACATCATAACGTATATTTCATACCAATTCAATTATCAAAAAACTTGTATTAATACAATCTCTCAAGTTTAGAATTCCCTTACCTATTTAACTTCAAAGAACAAGCCAAACCAGCCTTCCAAGCAACAAGCAAAATTCAAAAATCTAAGTTAAACTAGGATATTCTTAACACCAAGAAAACAATAGAACAGAAAGTGACAATGTCTAACTTCCTTGATACAGCATCTTGATGTGGTAATTAAGCACAACATAAACCAAAAAATCAAGATTGGAAGAGTATGGTGCTTCTGTGGTAAATTAGAAAAGACAAGGCTAAGTTATAGTAGAAATCAACTAATATATATGGTCATGTCATTTGTAAGATGAGTGCCCTTACTCTAGGGACACTTATCACACAAAGACACAAACCACATGTCCTTAAATGGAATAACTCACATGTCATACTTAGAAATGAGCCACTTATTGTCCCTTTAAGCTACCCAATTTCACACTTCTAGTAAGTCATTTTTCACTTAATCAATACTGCCAAATGTCATTTAATTAATAAGCTTATTCATCCAAATTTTCATGTACCAACTTGACTTGTCACTTGACAATTTTCCTAGTCCAATTGATCATTTTAGTACTTCAATTTTCTAATGGTATAAATTAATTCCAAGTCACTAAGTATGATCCATTAAACCAAAAATTCAAGACATATACAATTTATAATCATATCACAATTTCAACACCTATTACATTTACTTTTATGAACATGTAACATTTTAACTAGGGTATAATTTGGGGCCTTACAATTCTCTCCCTCTTAAAAGATTTTCTTCCTCAAAATTCTTAAATAACTGATTCAACAGATGGGGGCTATGTTGTCTTATGTTCTCTACAGTTTGCTTTGTAGTTTCTCATGCCTGAGTATCATAATTATCCGACTCTAATATTTACTTCTGATTCATTCAATATTTATCCATTCCTAAAAATGGAACATTTGGTTTACATGATACAATTCAGTGAAAGTTCTTATAAAATGAGATTTCTTCCCTCAATGATTTGTACTGTTCATGAAATCCTTATTAGTTAACTATACTCATCGTTGCTTTTCCTCCATTCATAATATCTCAATAAGATTAATCACTATCATATGTCGCATAATTGAAATGTTCTATATAATGAAGCTCGATGAAATAATAGGTATGTATATTTACTCTTATGCCTTACTATGTACCATCAAGATCATTACATCTTATCAAGAGATTTATTTTTAAAAGGCCACCAATTAATATCTTACCCGAATAATACCTAGACCTTAGTTACTTTCATATCCAAGCATATAATACATATATACACTTTAATATCATTCGCTAAAGCAATCACATTATCAAATGTACACTTAAACTAACTTATCAACTTAATATCGAGGACTTCTATATATACCATTATCATTTAGTTTATCTTACTTATATATGTTCTCAATCAATTCAGAAATATAAAATACATAACCATCATGAAATTCTAATATCAAACCAATGTTATAATCTTATACTAAATCACAAACTCTCAACATGATACCTAAACAACCATTCTATTACCAAGTTTAACCTTTCAAGGTAATAGAAATTTTGGTTTTCTTTCAACTTTGCTTGCACACTTTAAATCCCATCACTTGTATTTACATCTCTATTCCTTTCTCCATCAAACCCACAAAAATATATTTACTTCCACATCAATTTAGAGGTATACAAACACAACATAATACTAATCTCATATTCCTTAATATAACCATGAATATAAGTACACTGACTCTATGTCCAACATATCGAACCATATAATATCTCCTACATCAGGATATCGACAAACTTTCATTTTCTTACACTCTGACAGATCATCATTCATCTCGATTTACCCTAAAGTTCTAGATATAGATAGAAGAGATTGCACAGGAGTATTACTCTCAACAACCTCATCAATAGCCTCATGTGGGACAAACTGCATTAGGTCAAACACAACTCTTATACTCACGTATAAGAAATATTTAAGTGTTGGTTAAACCAGAATCGCCTAAACCATGCTCATGCATTTCACAATTTCAAAACCTATCACACTTACTTTTATGAACATATAACATTTCAACTAGGGTACAATTTGGGGCCTTATCTTGAATTTTGGTTAATGGATCACACTTAATGAGTTGGAATTAATTAATACCATTAGAGAATTGAGGTATTAAAATGTACATTCAGACTAGGAAAATCTCAACTAGCAAGATAAGTTGGTACTTGAAAATTAGTATCACTAAGTTTATACTTTGAATGACATTTGGCAGCATTGGTTGAGTGATAAGTTGTTAGGTCAAAAAAAGAAAGCATGCCATATTTGGAAGAAACGGTAGATTTCAAAACTTTTTAGAAATCTAAATTGTAACGGAAGCAATATTTCCAAATCATCATGCCAATAAATACATGATATGGTATAAGGATAATAAACATAAGAACAAGATGAAGATTATATTACCGACTCCTTCGCTACATCTTTGACTCCTCACTCCACTATCCTATCCTCGACAATATATCCTCTCCTAAGTGATGTATCCTCTTCTTCTTCTTATTGTTCCCTCTTCTCTATATTGTATCCTCTACCAATTCAATCTACCACTTGTTCTTCTTGGACAACTTGGTTATCAAGAACCTTTGGTGGGAAAAGAGAAGAAAGATTTGGAGGAGAATTTTCTTAGTAGAAAGAAGACTAAGAATGAGACACTCTCATGCAATTTTCGATATTTTCATGCAAGATAGGTGAGAAAGTGATAAAAATGTAAGAACCCCTTCTTACTCCCTCACATTTTCAGTTAACAACCAAAGAAAGAAGAGTTTCCATCCAATGCATCATTTCTTCATTTAATCAATCATAAAGAAGCCATTAAATGAGACTCTTCTCATTTATCTTT
>JANSVA010044527.1:0-34051 GCA_025504915.1 Erythroxylum reticulatum | reverse complement strand
TACTGTTTTTCTTTAAATCAAAGACGTTTATTGATTTTAATTGCATCATAAGTGCTGCATTCATTATTCTTGAATGAATTGAAAAATTGCTATATGTTTGACATGTGAATTGTGATGATTTGTGAAAAGATTTTGAAAATGAATTTTTGTGAAAAGATACATGTTTATGGAATAGTTTTTGATATACCTCATGTTCATGAAAAACAAGTTTCCACGAAGTGCCATTTTAGGCAATATGTTTACAAGATGTGAAATACATGATTATGTGGGTTTGTGGTGGTCCCTTAAGTTATGTCACGTACACGTTGACCAAGTTAAAGGCTTCTCTTACCTGCTCGCTAGTGGCATGGAGCTCCTTCATGGACTCCCTTAAGTTCACGGCTACACAAGACCCTTATGGGAATTGTGTAGTACGTTCTGTTTGGATCCATCTAAACCATTCTGATGTACTTATGTGCTTATGTTATATTAACAAGTTTGATGCATTCATGTCTTGTGACTTGTCGATTTTGACTGAAAGCCTAAGAAACATGTGTTTTATGAACTCAATGATAATTTTGCATGAAAAGAAAAATGGTTTCAAAAGTTTTTCTTATCTTTTTGTTATAAACTGTTACCCACGAGCTTTCAAGCTCACCCCTTTTTTACCCCATCTTCAGGTGATAGCTAAGAGATCAAGTGATTAAGAGCCTAAAGGAAATTCTCCAAATTTGTTTAATTTGTAGTTTGAGTTGGTTTTGGAAATGCACAATGTTATAGTTGCATACCCAGTTTATTTGTTTAAGAATTATTGTAATTCGACACTTTGAGATGAGGTTATAATATGGATTACAATGCCATTAAATATTTGTAAAAAACTTTATTCTTTTGAGGTTAAGGAAATATGAATTGTGTATGGATGATATTGAGATGATTATTAGCTTGAACAGATGGTTTTTGAGCATAAATTGGGGATATATATATATATATATACACACACACACACATACGCCTTAGTGAGATTCATGGGAAGGCAAGACAGGAATTATGATTGATCAAACTAATTGGATGTGATGAGACAAATGAGTTAAGATTTGAGAGTTTTATGAAGTCAAATGGATAGCTGAATGGTTGTGTTCAGGACATTTCAAGGTTGCACCGTGTAAAATTACAAGCCTTCCATAGGGTAAAATTTGTGTTATGACTTGAGGGAAAAATCTGGATTGATCTAGGGTAAGCTAGACCAAATTGTCTTATAAAAAGTTGTAGGTCTTTCTTTTAGCTTTCCAACAGTATATAGTATGGAATTTTTGGACCTCTGGATCGAAAGTTATGGTCCTTAAAAAGGGAAATGTTTAGGAGTATAAAGATGTATCGTCGGTAAAAACACATCGTCTGTAATGACATCACATTGTCTATGATGACATCATTTCGTCTGTAAGGATACATTGTTTGTAAAGATGCATTGTCTATAAAGATGTATCGTTTGTGATGACGTCATATCGTCTGTGATGATGTCACTCGTCTTAAGAGATGCATCGTCTGTAAAGACGTATCATCTGTGATGACGTCATATCGTCCATAGAGTTGTATCATCTGTAAAAACACTTCATCTTAAGAGTTGCATTGTCTTAAGTTGACTCTTCATCTTAAGTTGACTCTGCTTCATCTTAAGAGCTGCATCGTCTTAAGTAGACTTCACTTCGTCTTAAATTGACTCCGCTTTGTCTTAAAAGTTGCGTCGTCTTAAGTTGACTTTGCTTCTTCTTAATTTGACTCCGCTTCGTCTTAAGAGTTGCATCATCTTAAGTTGACTTTCCTTCGTATTAAGTTGACTTAAGTTTCGTCTGTCTTTTGCTTCATCTGTCTTTTGTTTCGTCTGCTTTGCTTCGTTTGCTTTTGGCTTCGTCTACTTTCTGCTTTGTCTGCTTTCTATTTCGTCTACTTTTTGTTTCGTCTGCCCTTTTTACTTCATCTGCTTTTCGCTCCGTCTGCTTTTTTCTTCGTTTTCTTTTTACTTCATCTGCCCTTTTTGTTTCGTCTGCTTTCTGCTTTGTTTGCTTTCTGTTTTGACTGCTTTTTGATTCGTCTTCTTTCCGCCTATGTGACCTAAACTTCTCCTTTTGCAAATTAGTCATCTGATGCTATCGTCTGGTCCATTTTTGACCCTTCAGATGATAAAATCTATCTTTAAGGCCTTTATAAAAGTTGCAGATCTTGAAGTTCTCTTTAGAACCCTTTAAGAATGACCTTGATATGAAAACCCGAGAGCAAGTTATGCCTTTTGTCCATAGATAGGTGCAATATGACTGAGTTCAAAACCCTGTTTGATTCTTTCATCCATAACTTCGTTATCTGACCTCCAAATGAGGTGAATCCTATGTCTAGATAAACTAGAGACATAGAGCTATCAAACGATCTAGAGGAATATAATTTTTAACCCAGCATCTAAGATGTTCAATATCTGGATGGAAGTTGATCATAGAATTTTTGCTTCAGTATAACAAAGATTTGGAAGATAGGGCCCGATGCTATGGTATTAGAAATGAGGATGAATCGAGGATGACTATTAAGGGTTAAATGGGAATAACCATGCATAGTATCAAGCAGAAGTGCACGGTTTATGACTATGAATGTTTAGGCTCCAGAATCGGGGTCCAACATCCTCTATCGTATGGTTCTTCCACAGTATCTTAACCAATAAAATGGTCTTGTTACGCAGAACTTGTTCTCTACGGTTGAGGACCTGTATTGGTGCTTCCTCGAAATTCAAATCTTCTTTTAGGTTCATCGGTTGTTTTGTGATTACATGAGATGGATTAGCTAGATATTTGCGAAGCATAGACACATAGAAGACATTGTGAATCCTCGTAAGTTTGTCTGGGAACCTCAATCGATACGCCATTGGTCCAATCCTTTCAATAACTTCATAATGTCCTATATAACACAGACTTAGTTTACTGCATTTCCCAAATCTCAATATGCCTTTCCAATGGGAAATCTTAAGAAACATCTTATCTTTGATTTCAAATACAAGATCTCTACAGTGATTATCCACATAACTTTTCTGTCTTAGGCAATCTTTAATCTATCTTGAATAATTTGGACTTTTTCTGTTATCACCTGCACAAGTTTGGGACCTATCAGTTTTCTTTCTCCTACCTTGTTCCAACATATTGGAGTTATGCACTTGCTTCCATAAAATGCCTCATAAGGGGCTATGCAAATGATGGATGATAGCTGTTATTGTAGGCAAATTCTATCAGTGGTAGGTGGGTGTCCCAACTCCCTTTGAATTCCATGACACAGGACCTAAGCATATCTTTAGGTGTCTGAATAGTTCTCTTTGACTAACTATCCATCTGAGGGTAAAATGCAGTACTAAACTTCAATGCATACCCAAGGCTTTCTGTAAGTTGGGACAGAATTTGGATGTGAATCTAGGGTCACTATCCAAAACAATAGAGGTTGGTGCACCATGGAGCCTCACTATATCATCCACGTAAAGCTGGGACAATTTATTTAAGGGTAATCATTTCTTATGGGAAAAAATGTGTATACTTTGTTAATCTGTCCACGATCACCTATACAGTATTGTGCCCCTCTAACCATGTGGAAGCCCTACTATAAAGTCCATAATACTCTTTTCCTAATTCCATTTTGGGGCTGGGTAGGGCTACATCATTCCTATAGGTTTCTTATGTTTTACTTTAACCTGTTGACAGGTTAGACATTTAGCAACAAATTTTACTATTTCTTTCTTTAGTCCTCTCCACCAATAATGTTTCTTGAGGGTGTCTTACATATATGTGCTACCTGGATGCATAACATAAGTTGAGGAGTGAGATTCCCCTAAGATTTCTTTCTTCAAGTCCCCCACATATAGTACGCACAATCCCCCATATCCGGTACACACAATCATTGCTCCCTCTTCATAGTAACATCTTCTTGGATTGTAAATTTCGTCCTCTGGCTATTCTTAACTTCATCAATTGGGAATTTTGTTTATGTCTCTCTTTAAACTGGTCCAACAAAATGAGGCGAACATGAAATGTAGTCACCAATGCTCCTGAGTCTATCATATTCAATCTTAATCCTATTGATCTCATTTCCACTAGAAGTGGAAGTTATATTGCCTTTAGTTGTGCTGTGGAGCTAGTAGGTCTCCTACTTAAGGCATCATCCAGTACATTGGCTTTTCTAGGGTGGTATTCTATCGTACAATTGTAATTTTTTATTAATTCCAGCCATCTCCTCTACCTAATGTTAGCTCTTTCTGAGTGAACAAATACTACAGACTCTTGTGATTTGTGAAAATTTTATAAGGAACACCATACAGGTAATGCCTCCATATTCTCAATGCAAAAACCACCACTGTTAGCTCTAGGTTATGGGTGGGATAGTTCTACTCATGTTTTTTTAATTGCCTAAAAGCATAGGCTACAACCTTATCATTCTGTATGAGAACACACCCTAATCCTTGTCTCGAAGCATCACTATAGATTGTAAAGCCATCACTTCCTGTCGGTAACATAAGTATAGGAGCTATTCTTAATCTTTCTTTTAATTCATCAAAACTTCTTTGATAGGCATTTGACCACTCAAACTTCTCCTCTTTCCTTGTTAACTTATTCAATGGGGTTGTTATTTTGGAAAATCCTTCAACAAATTTCCTACAATAGCCTACTAATCCAAGGAAACTCTTGACTTCTATCACGTTAGTGGGAGTTCTCTAATTAGTAATAGCTTCAATCTTTTAGGTTCTGTAAAATTATTCGAAGATATAACGTGACCTAAGAAAGTGACCTTACTTATTAAGCCAAAAGTGGCACTTACTAAAATTAGAATATAACTGATGCTCTTGTAGGGTCTGTAAAACTATTCGAAGATGTTCTGCATGTTCCTCCCAACTATCAGAATACACTAATATTTCATTAATAAAAACAATCACAAACTTATCTATATACTCTTGAAATACCCTATTCATGAAATCCATAAAAGCAACTGGAGCTTTTGTTAATCCAATTAGCATAACCAAGAATTCATAATGTTGTACCTAGTCTAAAAGGCAGTCTTAGGGACATCTTCACTGTAGATTTTTAACTAGTGATAGCCTGATCTCAGATTAATCGAAAATATAACTTGGATCCCTACAATTGATCAAATACATCATTAATCGTTGGGAGGGGATATTGGTTGTAGATTGTCACCTTATTCAAATATCTGTAGTTGATACATAACCTTAAATTCTCATCCTTCTTTTTAACAAAAAGCACTACAATTCCCTAAGGGGAAGCACTAGGTCTCACAAAACCCTTTTGTATCAACTCCTCCATCTATACTTTCAATTCCTCTAACTCGAAGATGTTCTACATGTTCCTCCCAACTGTCGAGATACACTAATATGTCATCAACAAAAACAATCACGAACTTATCTATATACTTTTGAAACACCCTATTCATCAAATCCATAAAAGCAACTAGAGCTTTTGTTAATCCGAATAGCATAACCAAGAATTCATAATGCCTGTACCTACTTCAAAAGGTAGTCTTCGGGACATCTTCACTGTAGATTTTTAACTGGTGATAGCCTGATCTTAGATCAACATTCAAATACAACTTGGATCCTTACAGTTGATCAAATAAATCATCCATCCTTGGGAGGGGATATTAGCTGCAGACTCTCATCTTATTCAGCTATCTGTAGTCGATACATAACCTTAAACTCTCATCCTTCTTTTTAATAAAGAGGACTAGAGCTCCCCAAGGGGAAGCATTAGGTCTCACAAAAACCATTATCTAACAACTCCTCCATCTATACTTTTAATTCCTTTAATTCCATTGGATCCATTTTGTACGGAGTCATAGGGATTGGTTGGGTTCCTGAAGTTAACTCTATCGTAAACTTGATCATCCTATCTGGAGGTAATCCTAAAAGTTCCTCTGGAAATACATCAGGGAACTCTCTAACCACCGTACTATCTTTTAATTTCACCACATCTTTCCTTGTTCTATCATATACATTAGATATCCCTGACATCCTTTACTAAGCATTTTCCTAGCCAACATAGTGGTAACTATACTTTTAGGGAGAACTTTTCATATTCCATGAAATGTTACCTCTAGATTCCCCAACTAACTCAATGTAATCTCCTTTTTAGAACAATCTACTATTGCATGATGTGTGGATAGTCAATCCATTCTGATAATAATATCAAAATCCTAGATGTCTAATATAATCAGACCTGCTGGGAACTCCTGACCATCAATCATTACGTTATTTCCAACAAGCACTCTTTCAGTGAAAAGTGAGTTTCCACCTGGAATGGAAACTATTATTCCACTGTCTAATCATTGAGGTTTCACATCCAATTTTGCAGAAAAATTCAGTGATATAAAATAATGTGTAACACTAGCATAAGCATCATGCTCAAAAATAGAAATCATACTAATGACTACATCTAGTGTGGCGTCTGCTTCTTACTGAGTAACTACAAAGACTAGAGCTTGTGTGTAGGCTTTACCTACCTACCCTATGAGGGCTGCTCCTCTACCTCCTAAACCTCTGTTAGATGTAGAAAAATTCGACCCTCTAGCCTAAGAACGTCAACCGTCATGTCTAAAAACCCCTGTAACTTATGAAGGTGTTGAAGATCTCACCACTGATCTCTCTGCAGTAATCAACTGAGGATAATCTCTCCTAAAGTGGCCCTCTTGTACACAGTGGAAATAACCCATTGTATTTGTTCAACACCCACCCAAATGTTGCTTTCCATAAGTACTACACTCTGGCACTGGTGTTTTGGTGTCATGAAAATCTCTGGATTTATAAGGTGCCCCAAAGGATCCCTGACTAGTTGATCCACAACTGCTGAACCTCTAGCCGTCGATCCATCTCGACTTGCTTCTTCTTACTAAAACCTAAAATGAGATAGTTGGTGCACTGTGTTTTTGTTATGATCTCACAGTTTGGGTGATTGTCGTTATATTTCTTTCTAACTTTATTGCAACTTCCACTATCTCCCTAAAGTGTGTTTATGAGGCCAGAGACAAATGGATCTTGAACCTGGGGTTCAAACCTATAACAAACCTCTTACACTTTTGCCCTTCACTGTCAGTAATAAATGAAGCATGTCTGATAAGCTCTGAAAATTTCTTCTTATATTCTGTCACTAACATCGGACCCTACTTTAGACGAAAAAATTCCTCTACTTGGGCATCCTTACAACTCTGGTGGTAAAACCTATCAGTAAACTCTCTCTGAAAATCAGACCAAGACACTTCATCTGAATGATGTCTCTTAATAGCTTCCCACCAATCCTTTGCCTTAACCTAGAGGAGGAAGGTGGAAAATACCACTCTATGCTCATTTGTACATCTCACAACTCTATATATCTTCATAATTTAGTCTAACCATGTGAGTGCACTCTCTGGATGTCCACTCCTATGAAAAGTCTTTGTACCCAGTTTACATACCTTCTCGATGGAACATCCAAAAGTATCTCCATTTTCATGTGACTATCATATTACCGCGGTAAATATCTAATCCATCTGATCTATGGTAAAATTTCACCCAATTGGTTTTGCTAGCCTTGACGGTTGAGAATGGGGTTGATTCATGAAGGCTCGCGCTGAATCTTGCAAGTTTTCCTCTTCCCTTCTTAGTGGTGCCTCAGGTGTAGGAGCCATTGGTGTGACCCTATGGGGACGCTCATGGCCTCGTCTATGCATCATGTTATGCATTTGGCAAACTGTAAATGTGTAAAAATTCAATGTCCTGAACTATATGCATGTAAATCATAACATTTTACAGGTCACCTCACTTTGAAGACAACATCAAAAACATTTTATAAATGCATTAATTAGAAAGGAGTAACTTAGCTCTGATACCAACACTGACGAGCCCTTTTCCTGATGACTAAGTGACCTACCCAACACCCCATGAAAACCCTCCAGTCGATATCCATTCTAACTAGAAAGTTCTCCTGGAGCTAAGCCTTTTCCTTTTTTCATTAAAAAAGTAATAACTGTTATTTAATAAAACCAAAAATTTTAGGTTCCTGAAAAACAATTCAAAACACTTCTATCCACTTAACCAAAGCACCATTGCTACTTCTAGACTTTAAGTCCATTTAGAAATATTCTAAAAGGTACATTCATGCATTTAGTTAAAGAAAAGAACATTTATAAATAACCATATTTTCACAAAATGAAGATTAGGACATATTTAAGAAGATGATGAGCTATAAGTAGTAAAACATTTACAATCTATCTTTATATAAAAGATGCTCAAAACACGTTCATAATTATGTAATACATGTAAAACAAATGCAAAAGAAAAATTTTCTACACAGTCACACGTGACGAAGGTAGCTACTCAAATGGTGGAGTCTCGATTATTGAAATTCCTGAGCATGCACCTGGGAGATTAAAATTTTAAAAAAAGCAAACAGAAAATAAAGGATAAGCTAAACGAGCTCAGTAAGTGTTATGGTCCTTTCAAACATTTATACAAACATTAACCTGTATGAAGAATAAAGATAATGTCCTTTTCTTTTCAAGCAATAACCAATGTTCTGACATAACAAATACATATAATCAATGCACATGTTAAACAAAATAAAGTTCCTCTTTTCTTGTAAGGTAAACAGAGATGGTAATCGATAGTTTCATGAACTTTCTTTTTTAAAATTTTCTTTAACATTTGGTACTGTTAGGTGTAAGGCCACAGAGTTGGTTCTGCATCGCTTACACATGCTTGGCTAACCTCTAGTAACAGAATTGGTTTTACATCGCTTACCTACACTAGGTTAACTACTATATACGATTGTTATGGAGCTGGTTCTGCATCACTTACCCATAATAGTGCTGACACTACAAATAAATCAGTGGTTCCAGAATTGGTTCTACATCGCTTACCCATAATAGTGCTAGCACAATATATACTTTATACATGCAAGGGGCGACTTGTAAAACATACTAACGGACACAACACCACCCACCGTTAGTGATAGACACTATCCCCAAACTCTACCATACATTTTAGGATGTAATCTAATCAGTATAATAATATGTATAAGGAGACCTAACGATGCACCATAGGCTAAACAAAAATTAATACATAGGTGCACCATATTTCTATACCAATTCAATTCATATTCAAATTCCATTGTCGTGCTAATTCAATGCATATGCAATTTCAATTTGGTGCCATCTCAAAGCATATATATAAGTCTCATAAAAATTAGCTTTCAAATTCAAGTAGCAACACCAATGAACTTATTCATAAACATACTTTTCATGATAAATTAGAAACCATTTTTCTTTCATAAAATCGGTTTAAAGATACACTCACAGTTTTGCATATTTATTGTCAAGCACACTCACCCATTCGGTGACTCTTCTTTACCTACATAAAATGCATTTTGCTTAGGAATTTATTTCCAAATTAGGAAATAAGGCATTAAAACTATATATTTAGTTTAATTTAATTCGAGATTTGTATTTTATCGTGAAACATGTATGCTAATCATATTTTTGCTTACTTTTGTAAGCTGTCACCACTTCCAAATCTAACTCCACAATTAACTTGAATACCATATTTTATCCATTCTAAATTACTAATTCCTTCAAACCCAATCTCACCCAATTTAATTCACCATATCATAATCATGTATGATGAGTCACAGTTATGATCCATGTCCATAATCCATACATCTAAGTTTTCCTTAATTTTCACATAGTAAAAGCTCAAATTAGGTTTTGAGATCTTCTAGAAATTTATTCCTATATGTCACCAAAAACCACGTCATTTCAACTTATAAATCATGAAAAATGTACCAAATATCACAAGTTGTTTCAACAAAGGGGTGGTATAATGTTACCACTTTAGATCCCAAATTTCAATATCATTCATCCCGAATTAGGTCTATGTCTCTTCTATATATTTTTAGTACTTGTCTTAGGGTTTATCTAAAATTGGAATCACTCAATTTGGAGGTCTGTAGGCTGAGTTATGGCTAAAAAATTGGGATTGGGTGAAGTTAACCTAAGACAGAATCCCACTACATTTTCCTCTCTTATCATATTCAACTAATTTTATACGAAGAAACATCAAAGTAATACCAAGACAACATTGATCTTAAACCCATCCATCTCACTCAAGAAAACCCATAAAAATTAGAAATTTAAGCTAGGAAACTTACCACTTTTTCCTTATAATCTTTGAGGAATTTGGTGAACACCAATCCTAGGTCAAGATTTTTCAATTTCTACTACAAATCCACCAAAAATTGCACCTCTCTTCTTCCTATTCTCCTCAGAATAATTCTCCCTCTTTCTCTCTTTCTTTCTGGTTCTTATGAATCCTCCTTTCAAATGAACCAAAATTTGTCTTCTTTTGCCTTTTTTATACTACTTTAATACTTTACATATGTCACTTTCTTATTAAACATATTAAACGACTCATTATTATCTAATTTAATGTTTCTTAAACCATATGGAGTCTTGTAAATGGTCAATAAATGTGAGTCATTTAAAATTTATTAATTGACTCCATTTATGTAAAAATAGGGGTTTAAAAACATTAATACCTATTATTTTCCAAAAAGTAAATTTTTGTCCTAAACTTATAAAATTCTCGAAATTCATCCGATTAGACTTGTTTTCAATTCGTTTCAATGTCATTTGAATTTAATACTTATTTTGGGTATTTTCACATTTTTTTAGGGTTGCGTCTTCAAAATCCCTATTCAAGTGGAAATACTATTTACCCAGGTTCATTATTCATCTTATAATACTATTCACCTAGAATAAAATACATAAACCGATAGAAGGAAAAGTTCAGGTTAGATCTTATTCAATTTGGATAATTGAAGATCTTTAAAAATAATTAAAATTTTTATTTTTAAAATAAAATTATATTATATTAAAATAAAATTTTTTGTTTTATATTATATTGAAAATTCAATATAATGCAATTTAAGGACATCATTATTTTTATATAATAAACAACATGTAAATTACTTTTTCTTCATGTTTGTTTACGTTATGGTTATTTTCTTGAGAAATTACATAAATTGATTGATATAATAGCACGTTACAAGCTAAATTCTAATAAACTAATGCATACAAGCCTGAAATATCATCCAAAGAGGAATACAATTGAATTATTAGCTAAGAACGACTTTTGTCAAAAGAAAGTGCTAAACTCCTTCATATTGATAATCATTTCAACATATTGAACAACTTTATACATTATCAATATGACACCTTATAAGTATCCTTAACATAAAAGTCATCTAAAATAATTTACTAGGCTTTCGAGCTTGCAGCATATTCTAGTTTTGAAGATAATACAATCATCTTACTAGAGCTAATATTTTCTTCTTCTTAAGGTCTAGAACTATGACAAAAATTTTATAATGGTGGCTTGTATGGGCATTATAACATTGCATATATAAACATAAACATACCAATTAATATATGAAAATACAAATTATATAGCTACATAGTGGAAATAGCATGAATGATCCTTACTTTGACATGTTTCATTTGGGATGGAGCAACCATCTAAATAACTTTTGGTATTAGCAAGGAGTTGGAGTAGGCAGATTTATGGGACTATTTGGGTTATAAAAAGACCTTAATTTTAACAATGGCAACAATCAAAGGGGAATGAGATGGAGGAGATAATCCTATAGTTTATGTCTTCACTTAATAAAAATTAGAAAAAAGCTGTATATATTAGGAAAATTTGAATCTAACATGGACGTATGTGCATTTTACCTCACTAACTAGATATTGATAAATAGGTAGTTTTCTCTACCTTATTTTCTTTTGTGATTGCTTTAATTATCTTGTTTGTTTGACATTGAAAATAATGTCATGTTGAAGTGTGTATGTGTGTAGGGCCGAATTCCTAAAAAATCTAATTTCTCTTTTCTTTTTTATAGATTTTATATTTTAACTACTATATTTAATTTTTTGTGTTTAATGTGTTTTAGGTTAAATTTTAAGCTTTCTTTCCTATTTTCTTTTAGTGTTTTTTTTATGAAATCATTAGTTTCTTTAGGTTTATAGCATAATTTATACATATTTCTTATTTGAAATTGGTTACAAAAGGTTAAGTGTATAACATGATTAAATGACTATAATGAAAATCTTTATTATATAAATGCCAGGAAACTAAATTTAGTAATTGATTGTGCTTTCAATTGAATTGAGTAGTCCTATAAAGAATTAGTTCATCATGAAATATTTTCTTTCTTAAATAGATACCTTTTTTGATTTTGAATTTCTAGAACTTGATTTAATCTTTTCAAGATTACAAAAAAGGTATGCACAAGCATTAAGATGATAAAGGCACATAGTTTAAGAAAGGAATGGATATGAAAAACAAAAAGACTCATAATTAGTTAAGCAAAAGATCAAGAATTTGATCAAAAATCTCTACCAATTTTTTATATCTTGTAAAATCCCTTTCTTCCTTCATCTTTCCAAGTATAAGAATATAGGCCTTTCAATTTTTAACAAAATTTTCTTTTCCTTTCCTTTGTTATACACATTAGTTATATTTTTTATCATTAGGTGGTGGAGATTATATAATTTTTAAGCCGATGGTAAGTTCAATTTCATAAGATGATGCTAAAAATACCTCACTCAAAGTTCAAAACTTGCGTGAAAGAGTCATAACTTATGATAAAATTATTAAATGGAACTTTTTAAGCTTGATTAAAGAGGTGGAATGGTAACTATTTTATTTGTTTAGAAAGTGATTTACTTAAGAAGTATCATGTGTTTAAGCTTTATAATTCAATTCAGAATTGAATGTCTATATTATAAAAAATGTTAAGGTGACTAATATGTGTAGGTTAAATTTTATAGGTATCAGTCTAACTAACAATTAGGAGACTATAACTCCTCCACTGGGGACATCTAAGGGTTTAAAGGCTTATGGAATATGTTAAATATCATTGCATACATATGAAAGTGGAATTAGATCTTTTTTTTATTTAGAAGTGTTTAGTTTGTTAGGGTTTCTTGATAATTGCTTAAGGAAAAATAATGAGTTAAGTGTGAGAGAATTTGATAGGTCTATATTTTCAAGTTTATAGGGGCTATATTTATGATTTAGTAAATTTATAATATGTTCTATAATTTATATTCTCTTATGTTTGCATCATTGTTAGTGATGATTTTTAGGAGTAACCACTAATTTAGGCATAACTTTATCCGTAGTTGTTTAATTAAGGTGATTTCATTGGTATTTGAAAATTGCTACAACTTTGTAGAAGATGTAAAACTAATAGATGCATATTTGACTATATTTGTTCACTCATATTTGATATATTCGGCTTGATATTCTATACTTTTCTTATATATTTAGTACTTAATTTGCTCCAAGTGTGTTTACCGAGTATAATTGCTTTAATAGATTTGACGCATAGAAGCGATGCACGACATAAAACCAATATTTGATGCATAGAAACGATGCACGGCTGTGCAGTTACTTGTGTTCATCTCCCAGGCTATGTAATTTCATTATTTTTAGAGCACGGTTTGATGCACTATTGTGGATAAGACCATGCATCGACCAAAACCCTAGAATTCAACATAAAAAGATGTGAATGGAGAATTAAAGGGAGAGAGCAGACATAAGGAGGCAATTTCACATATGGAGATCATTCTCAAGGGGCAATTTTGGTCCAAAGAAGCAGAAAACACGAGGAATTCCTTGAAAGATCTATTAGAATACAAGATTAAACCTTTACATCACAAAAATATTCGATAGAAGACAATGCGAGATATTTAGAATTATGAAACCATTATCTCATTTTTCTTGCAGTGACTATTTGATTTCATGTTTGATAATGTGCAACTAAACATCTTGTTAGTGTTTAGGTTAGATGAACCTTACGTTAATACTTTGATATGATTTGATTCTTTTATTAATGTAATTGGTTTGACTGTTATATTGTGATTCAATTATATGTTTTATTTATGTTCTAATAAACTTGGAAATATTAGGTCATATTCTGATTTCATACGTAAAGATTGAGAATCGTAGGTTTGAATAAATCTACCGTAATTGGAAAGAGTTGATAGCAATCTTAGAGATAAATCTTTTGAATTAGGATTAAACCTAATAAAGGGATTCAAAAATCAATAAAGCAATCTTATAAACTTTAAACTGAGTAATTTAGTTGAAAACCTTAGGATTAGTTGTTAGTAGACTTAAGGTCAGCTATTAGCATACCATAAGAATCTCCACAGTCCAATAAATTAATAAAGCAATTGAGTAATAAAAGATCAATCTGTTAGGGTTTAAGGGAATTCAAAACCTAAATACGAGTTCTTGATGTTGATAATTTCCTAATGGCCTGTTTGATAAGGAATAGAATAGCTATTCCTAAGAATAGAAAAGATAAGGAATAGAATAGAATGAGTATTACTTTATTTGGTTTAAAGAATGGAACAGATAAAGAATTTCTATTACAATATTTGATTTGAAAATATAAATTCGAAATGAGAAAGGAATAAGTAACAAAAAGACCAAAATATCCTTATTATTATTATTATTATTATTATTATTATTATTATTATAAATTTTTTACTTATTATTAATTTTATCAATTCTGTATTCTTAATTTTTTATTAAATTCATTATTATTATTAATTTTTTTCTTCTATTTTATTATTACGAATAATTTGATGATGATGATGATGATGACGGTGATTATTATTATTATTATTATAAAAATACAATTTTCTTATTATTTTTTTAATTATCATTATTATACATAATTAATTTTCTTCTTCTTATCATCATCATCATATTATTATTATTAATTTTCTTCTTCTTCTTCTAATTTATTTATTTATTATTGTTGTTGTTATTATTGTTATTGTTGTTATTATTATTATTATTATTATTATTATTATTAAATTCGTTATTATTATTAATTTCTTCTTCATTTATTTAATATGCATTAACAAATTTTAATAATTATTTAAACAGAATGTATCATTTGTCGAATAATTTGATTCGAATTTATCATTTACCTTGTCAATTGATTTATTTAGAACATTTGATTAACAAATTACCACGTATTTTAAATAATTTATACAAAGATAATAACTTTAGGAAGTATATAAGAGGTAAAATAAAGTCATGGACTACAAAACAAGAAGTTTTAGTAACTGGATCGTCAACAAACAAAGATGGATCATTTCTTCACCTTTTAGTATAAACCAAATCAAAATGAAACCTAAATCCTCTTGTAATTTTATCATGGTATTTGTAATTGTGTTCATGCTATTCACGATGGTATTATGGATAGTGGTCTTGAAGCTGTGAGATTTGTTTCTACCAAAGCCTCTATTGCTGCTACTATATGCCTTTCCTTGTAGTTGCACATACTCAATGGACCTTGGGTTCTGGTACCATTTAGCATAGGAGGTTGTCGATGAATATCTAGTACTCCACATAACAGAAACCAACCAACATATTACATTGATGCTCCTACCAGACACGTAACAAGAAACCCTCTGTGCAAGTTTTTGTCGAATATGAATTATGTTTTGTATCGAGCTCACTGAATACCAGCAGTCAAAACACATTTTAATCTCTATTCTTCAGTTCAAAATATGGAAGTCATTCCAGTTTCCCATCTTAGGGAAGTTTCGAATGACAAATTCCTTACACCAATTTCCAAGTTGAATTTGTTTAAGTTTCTTTTGCAGCTGCCTCTTCCTGCTGCTTGTTTTTCCAATATTCATCAAGTGGAAGTCCAAATATCGCCTTCCCTGAAACAACACCGATCCTGCAAAATATCATAAAAAGAATGTTATAAGGTCAAATTCACATATCAACCTCTCCGAATTTATGAAGTTGTAAGAATAAACAACAAACAAGTGACAATGATAAATGAGAAAATTTTGAAGCAAAGACAATTGCACACAACATAAATACCATATCTACCAAAAATCTACTAAATCCATCTTCTTCGACCAATCAAAGTACATCATTGTTATGGGATTTGAAAAAGTCAAATGTCATGGACTGGCATATTGTTATTAAAATTTTAGCGTTGTAAGCCTAGAAGATAGCCAGAGGAAGAGATTAAAAGGACGATGACATTAATGATTTGTCAGACTTCCATTCAATTTACTGAATGTGAAAGAGAATTTGTACCTAATATTGATGTATGAAGGAGAATGTGCAAGTAATTGCACCAGCTTGGAATGGGCTGTAACAAAATGCACAACATGCAACTTGCAAGTTGACGAATGAACAGGAGAAACCTGATCAAGTTTCTTTGAACTTTAGAAACTAACAAAATCTAGACATGGATAGAATCAAGGATGATGAAAGCTGAAGCAATTTAGAAGGTCCTATAAATAGAAATTTATCATAAGAAACAAGGAAGCAAGAAAGAATTTTAGGGAAAAGAGAAAGGTAAAAATGTAAAAGAAGAATCAAGAGAGAAAAGTTAAACAAACTCTCATTCTCTTTCTCTGTTGAAATCTCTAGTTCAGGATTATGCAATATGAGATATAACTAGACACTCTTCGCTTTCCATGACACAATGTATATCACATTTCCTGAGGCACTCACATAAGATTTTCCATTGAAATTGGGAGTCTTGTACACTCTATATTAGAGTTTAGCAATAGAACTTGAGCTACTAAGTCTAAGAAAATTCGATTCTCTTTAGCCGAGTGACTGATATCAATCTAACATATTTTTTAAAGATACCTTAAAACATATTGAAATCCCTAAGAAGAAACTAGGAACAATACAACTGAATGAATCAAGATTACATCATTCCAAAAGCTTCCAACAAAGCCAAATATCGAAAGCAAAGAAACCAAGAACTTGATTCATCAATTCACAAAACAGCCTTAGGCTCCACTACTATAGCAGAAAATTAGGAATTAATCACATAATTAAAAAAGCAAAGTAGATGCTTTTAAACCAACCCAATTCCAATCATTTAGTAAACACAAATGGTTGGAATTGGGTTATTAATTCATCTGCTTTCGGAAGTTATTGCTTGCAAGAAAGAGAAATTGAAAATAAATGGTCATTGAAATTATATAATCTCCATGGATGATTCAGACCAACTACGTATGAACACAGACCAACCTATTCTATTTGATCGATCAAGAAAAAACTGGAGATACTAGTTTAATTCAAGAATCCCCTCTTAGGGATTCAAAAATTAACATAGTAAATGCACTCCCCTTTTCAGTTTAGAACAAAAGAGATGTTTCCCAAGAGATGAATCTGAATAACGAAAACAGAAGACAAAAGCCCAAAACCCAAAAACCACATTAGAATCACAGAAAACAAAAATCACGAAAATAACCACTTACAGAAGACAAAAATCATGAGGAACAGAAGAGAATCATGAGCTTAAAGAAGAGCCCAGTCAGTTTCGGGAGGGAGGCTCGTCAGACGTCAAAGAAGGAGAAGTTTCGGGAGGGTTAATGTGAAGGATAAATTTGTCTTACAGAAGACAAAAATCACGAAATTGAAGAAGATAAGGAATGGATTTGGGGAGGGAGGCTCGTCTAACGTCGAAGAAGGAGAAGTTTGGGAAGGGTTAACGTGAAGGATAAATTTTTCTAGAAGAAGGATAGAATTTCGTCAAATAGATAAAGATAAGGTGGGGAAAGTTTTCTCTATTCTCCAAATTTTAGAATAGGTATTCTTGAAGATAACCTATTTTGTGTTTGGCTAGAAATCAAACATAGCTTTAATACTATGTTAGGAATAGGAAGAGAATAGAATAGCTATTCCCTTATACCAAACAGGCCATTAGTGCTTCCTTAATCCTTTGTTTAACTTCATTACCTATTTTATTTTATTTACTTAGTTTTAATTTTTTAATTAAAAAATCTAAAATGAATTTGTAAGTTTGATAATAGGAAAAAGATAATTACTAGTAATCACTATCTTTGTGGGATCAACCCCTATTTATTGGTACTAGCTACTGCAATGTTGTACACTTGCCATTGTTACAATATTGACTAAGTCATAAATAAATCAACTAAGTTTTTGGCACCGTTGCCAGGTGATAGCGATATTAGGAAAATCTCTATTTTATTACTTTAGCCTCTTTCTTTATTTTATTTTATTTTATTATTTTTCTATTTTCTTTTATTTTGATTGAGCTTATTTATTCATTTCTTATTGTATTTTATTGTAATTTTGTTTTATTTATTTAATTATCTTTTGAACTTCTCTATTTGATCTTGAGTTTGTGGTTTATTGTAGGATTTAAAATTCATTTTCATAGCCATGTCTCATAATGGAACGATACAACAGATAATACTTTTAAGGGAGTTAGAATGTGTCTTCATAATACATATCATCGTCTTATAGGAGAGGGAGGTGTTCTAACATGTTTTTGGAAGCTCAACTGATATCTAGGCCACATCGTGACATTGGTGGGAGATATCACCACAATCATGAATGTCGGACACCAGTATATATGTGGGATCAGTTGAGCATGTACGACCAACCTCATAGTGCATTATATGAGAACAACTACAATTCAGAGTGGACCAACTCTTACGCCTATGGATGGAACGATGACGCTTCAGCTAGATACTTACAACACTAAGCATCTCCAACTAATGAGCTAACTCTGGAAGGTATGATGGTTGTCTTTATTCAAGAATAAATCATGAGGCATCGAGAAGCAGATGCTTGTATACAAAATTTGATGAATAAGACGTACCAGTTGGTAGAGATACTATCTGAAGACATCCAAGGGAGATTGGCCAATGCTACTGAAATAGATCATACAAAATGTGAAATGGTGATCACCTTAGTAGTGAAAAATAGTTCCCAGTAGAAGAAGACAAGGAAGAGGAAGAGGCAACAAATATCAGAGATAAATTAATGGAATACATTTGCCGAACTTAATGTTAGTCGATGCAAATTAAAAGAAAGGGTGTCTTTACCTAAATATCTTGAGCATAACGCAAAATACTATTTAAGCCTATTAACTCAACAGAATGAAGAAAAGGTGAAGGTTGGCCTCATAATTCCAAAATAATAAAGAGGTAAATATTGCTATTGTAAAGGAGGATGAAGATATGACAAAGGTAGCAGACGTAGAAGAAGAAGGAGTCTCCTTCTAAGAAGAGGAAGTAAAGCAGCGGTAGGAGATAATTAAAACAAATAAGCTGAAAACTTCTATTTAAAAAGAAGAAGAAGAGTGGATAGAGAAGGTTGAGGAAAAACTGGCAGAGGAGCCAAGTAAGGAAACTACTGATGAGGTGTTGGTAATGACCTTAAGTGTAGAGGGTTCCCACTTCCTCGAAGACAAACTATTTGAGTCAACTAAAAATTTAGGGAGTTTTGTTATTCCCCCTTTTATTAACATTTTGTCACTAAGAAAGAAATTAAAGATTGCAATTGGATTTACTAATTTGATAAATTATGTCTTTTTTATTATTTTGCAATAGCTGGCTTACTTACATGCTATAAAACCTTAATGTGGGGAAAAGGGTGAAAGCAAGTCGCTAATTATTAATCCTGAATGAAGATGAGCATAAGGTTATGTCAAGCTACCAACGTTAATGAAGCATTGTATGGGATGTAACCCATGAGTTAGGATAAGTTTTAGTTTTATTTCCTTTGGATTATATTTCATATGTTAGTATATGATTTTATTTCATGTTATTTTATGTTATCATTATTTCTTTTGTTCTTTTTATCATTTTCTTTTATATTTTGCAAAGATGTAGTTCATTATTGGATGGTATATTAGGGACAATGTACAACTTTAAGTAGGGGGATGAGTTTAATAAATTTTTAATGATTGCTTTTCAAGCTTATTAATTTTTAACAATTTTTAAAGCTTATTATAATCCTGATTATAAATCTTATTAACTGATATTTTCATTTGATTAAATATGTCCATCAATACTATGTTTCATTATTGAATATGTATGTCAAAGGATGATGGTTAGAATAAAATTAGTTTTATAATTCATATTTTTAATAATTTTTGAAATATTTAAGTTGAATGATATTGCATATTATTTACTAACATAATACCGATCTTTTTTGTGTGCTTTTGAGCATAAAAGAGCAAAAAATTTTAAACTTTTTAAAATTTTTAAGCTCTTGTTTTTTTTATGTGTGTTCTCAACGTGTAGAAGGATGATTATAGAACTCACGTTTATTATGCATATTGACACCACATTTGTTAAATTAGAAGCATTGACATGGTGAAGGCACTTAGATTCAACAACTTGCTTTAGCCTATTTCATTGATAAGTACCATACCCTAAAATTTGCCTTTAGTAATAACCAAGTTGAGCCATATCCTTTTTCATTGATTAAACCCACATATTAACCTTTATCATGTTTTTCTTTGAAGACCTTTTTATTGTTTTGAACCTTGAAGGTTATTTACATCACACACTTGTTTGAGACTTCAAATTATTGAAAGGTCCATTATTCCTTAAATTGTGGTATTGAATGCTCTATTTGATTGATAAGAAAAACAAAAAATGAGTGTAAAAAAGAAAAGAATAAGTATATAGTACCAATGGATTTACGATGGAAGGACTTAAATGTTTGTAAACAACTCTTGTACTTTCTCTTTAATAAATTTTCGTCAATTTATCCCTTTTATATCCCATCCATATCATACGTAAGCCCCATTACAACTAATATAAAGACCTTTAGATTTTTTTATAATTTATACATAAGTGGTAGAGATGTGATTTTATTGCAAGCTTATAGTAAGAGTTCTCCTATGCATTGATTGAGAGTTTTGATACTTTTCACCCTAAATAATTGAGTGCATTGAGTGACATCTTAGTGGGGATGTAAAGATATATTCTTTTGATTTCAATAAGATTTTTGATGTGATTACCATTAATATTACTTAGGAAGTTAATTTTAGGACAAAACAACTCTAATTGTATATTAATTTAGTTTAATAGGATATGATGATGTATAGTATTATAGACATATTAAAATTGATGATGGATTGATGTTGGAAGATTTATAATTTTGATTATGGTTTGCTTGAGGACAAGCAAAAGCTTAAGTGTGGGGATGTTTGATAGATGTATATTTGACTATATTTTTTTCACTCATATTTGATGTATATTCTATACTTTCATTATATATTTGGCACTTAATTTTCTCCAAGTGTGTATACCTAGTATAATTGCCTTCACGGACTTAAAGGAGAAGAATTTAGACAAAAACATGATATAAAACAATGATTTGATGCACAGAAGTGATGCATGGTCGTTCATCTATTAGTGCACATCTCCTATGCCATCCAATTTCATGATTTTCTGAGAATTTGGTGATGTACAGTGTTTAAAACCCTAGAATTCAATATATAAAGACGTGAATGGAGACTTAATGGGAGAGCAGATTTGAGAAGGTGATTCCAAACAAAAAGATCATTCTCAAGGGGCAATTTTGATCCAGAGAAGCAAAACACACGAGGAATTCATCGAAAGATTTATTATAATAAAAGATTAGACCTCTACATCGTAAGAATATTTGATAGAAGACAATCAAGGAGATTTAAAATTATGAACCCATCATTTCTATTCATTTTTCTTTTAATGTATATTTGATTTCGTGTTTGATCATTTGTAACCAAACATCTTGTTAGTATTTAGGTTAGATGAATCCTACATTAATACTTTCACGTGTTTTATTTATATTTTAATAGACTTGGAAATATTAGATCATAATCTGATTTCATGCATAGAGATTGAGAAATCCTAGGTTTAAATAGATCCACCATAATTGGAAGGAGTTGATTGCAACCCTAGAGATAGGATGACATAAATCTTTCAGATTAGGGTCAAACTAAGTAGAGGGATTCACAAATCAATAAACACAATCCTATAAACTTTAACCTAAGTAATTTGGTTAAAAACTTTAGGATTAGTTGTTAGTAGACTCAAGATCAACTATTAACATAATATAGGAATGTCTACGATCCAATAAATCGATAAAATAATTAAGTAATAAAAGATCAATATGTTAAGTGTTTAGGGGAATTCAAAACCTAGATACTAATTCTTGATATCGATAATTTACTGAGTGCTTCCTCCTTTGTTCAACTTCATTACCTATTTTATTTTACTTTCATAGTGTTATTTTATTTTAATTACAAATATAAAATCAATATGTAGGTTAAATAATAGGAAAAAATGTAATTACTAGTAATCACTATCTTTAAAGGATCGACCTGTAGTTGCTGGTATTAGCTACTGCTACGACATGTACTTGCGATTATAAAATATTCACTAACTCATAAAGAAATTAATCAAAAACATATCTGATAACATCATGAATTGTAACCATCTTCAAAATTAACATATTTAACATAAGAGTTCTATAATAAAATCAAAACTAATCTTAAAGTGTAAAAAGCATCAATTCTTGTAAAAGACATTATGAGGATATGCAAATTACAATTTTAATTATCTTAAAACTCTTTTATGTAATCCTAGCTTATAAATACTTTTATTAGGGTTCACTATGTAGGACTCTAGGTGATTATGACATCCTCCTTTGTCACCGAACTTTTAGTTTTAGGTTTTCCTTTCATCAAAGAGGGCTTTGAAGCAAGATTTAAAGGAGAACATAAAATTTGTCTAGTTCTTTCTTTTCTTCTTTTTTGTCTTGTTAAGATCATTTAGTTTTAATTTTGTTTTCATATGTTTAGCAGTCAAATTCCCAGTTAGGGTTAGGGATATAACTTATGATGGATATTTTACATGACTTGATATTCATTTGGTTAAATTTATTATTTTTTTTCTTAACCTTTGATTTATGATTGACCATTATAGATTCAATCACAAGGATGGTATAATGAACTGAAAAATGAAGTATGGATTGTGCACTAGGAGAATAAATACTTTAGCACTAGAGAACAATATTCTACTAGAATTTAATGAGAAATAAATATATTAATTATGCTTAATAAAATTGATTAGGTTGAATTACATAACAATATATGGTAGATATACCTATGTGCCTCAACAAAGGGTATAAATATTGTAAGTTAATTGTTAGTTCAACCTAAATAGTCAATTGCATTTGATACTATCTTTTTTTGATTTCCTTGCACTTATTCAATTTTCTTATTTTTAATTTGGAAATTTATTCCAAATTTTTATTTATTTTATTGTTTTTTATAGCTAGGATTAATATATATGACAATATAATTCCTATGGATCAATCATCTAGATTAATCTAGTTTTAATAACTTGATGCAATTAACTTTGTAAACTTGTAGATTTAGTTAATCAAGGACTTTAGTATCTATGTTCCAAAGGCATTTGAAGAAATTTTATGGTATAAGAGTGAAGGAAATATTATGTTAGTTATGGTTGTAATAATAACACTATATATGAAGCATTTATGAGCACCATATCATGAAATGGAGTGGTGCAAAAGAGATGTGAGTGTAACGAGCTAAGTCATATGCCCAATGGTGCAATTTTTTGTGAAATTAACTTCATTGATAAAAGTAAGAAAGTTAATACATATGAGATAATTAGCTCAATGTAAGCATAAAGATATTATCTTTAGAGGAAAACAAGGCAATTTCAGAAACATATATAAGGAGCTAAGCTAAGTGGTAAACCATATTGGAGTTTTTGGTCTTAACTTTGTGGGGTAATTTTTTACTTGGAACAATAAATAATAAGGAGGATGTTTTATTGGTAAAAAGCTCGATAAGGACTTGCTTAAAAATGGGTGGTTGAAATAATTCCCTGACTATTACTAACTTTAGTCCTACCTTTAGCTTTGACCATTCCATAATTGAAATACTAAACGATAATTCCTCATCCTTTCCTAAGGCACCCTTTAGATTCTAAAACATTCTATCCAAGTTTGAAGCATCTAAGGAAGTAGTTAAAGCATACATGAAATAAAGAGTGTATAGGTCAAAAGCTTATCAGTTAATAAGGAAGCTTAAAGCCTTTAAAAAAGAAATTAAAATTTGTTTGCAATCCAAGAAAAAGAATCATATTCCATGCATGAGTTTTGTCCAATATCCTGTTATAATATGATTTATAAGATGTTATCAAAACTTTTGGCCATTGTACTGAACGAGGCTCTTAAGGAATTTATCAGTACTTGCTAAGGATCATTCATTAATGGAAAAATGATAGGAAACAATATAATTGTAATCCAAAATTTGTTCAAAGACTATGATGCTAGAAATCCAATAAATACTTGTTTAAAGAAACTATACTTCTCCAAAGCCTTTGACTCTTTGGAATGGAGATTTATCATTAACGGTCTATAGGAATGTAAGTTCTCAAAGTTATTTATAGAATGGGTACAAGTTATGAACTTCACCTCATTCAATGTCCTTGTAAATGGGACTCCCTTAAAGATTTTTAATAAATATAAAGTTTTAAGACTAGGGTATCCCTTTTCCCCTTATCTATTCACCTACCATTGAAGTCTTTACAAGGATAATCTATTATGACAATGAAACTTATGGTTCCTTTGTATATTATTACAAATGCAGGGAATTCAAAATTTGTAGCCTAACTTTCACAGATGACTTTATGCTTTTCTACGAAGTAGAACCCAATCCCTTTTAATCACTAGTGAGCTCCTTTAATCATTTTTCTAGAATATCTTATCTGAGAGTTAATATAAAAAAAGGAAACTTATGCACTGTAAAAAATGTTTCTAATGCAAGACTTCTTAACTATATCTTTGGCGTGAATATTCATTATACTTTATTTAAATATCTAAGTATGCCTATATCTAATAAAATACCAAGATCCATTGAATTCATTCCATTTTTTTGAGTCAGTGAATAGTAGAATTAGCTTTTTGCACAACAAATTTCTATAACATGTTAGAAGATTGCAACTAATTACTTTAATATTAAGGAATAATCATATTCATTAGAGTTAGTACCTCCATCTTTTAAGAAGATTAATTCAACAATTAAGAAAATAATCAAAAATATTTATGGTTAGGGATTGTTTATAATTTAAAGGGAGAAAAAATGAAATGGTAAGAGTTATGCCTCACTAAGAAAAAAGGAGGTTTGGGGATCATTACAATCTAAGTCATGAATTTAGTGTTACTTGCTAAGAGGATATGGAGATTTCTAATGACAAGGAAGCCATATAGTCAAAATGGATGTATGAGTACTACCTACCTAGAACTAGTTTTTAGTAACTAAAAATCAGTAGATAAAATTCCTAGAGATTAATTCAAATGCTAATACTAAGGGATCAATAAAGCCCTTTATTTAAAAGTTTGACTGGGAATAGGATGTAACATAGTTTTATTTTGAAAATTGGTGTAATCTAGGTCCATTAAACCTTAGGAATGAATTGCATGCTCCTAATTTAATAATTTATCTTAATGCCAAGATTAAGGACATACGTTGTGAATGGAATTAAAGATATAATTTAAGGGGCTCAGCTTATATTGTAGATAATTTGCCTGCATGTCAACCTAACCCTCTTATAGATGATCAAGTCATTTAGTTGTGGGACTTTTATCAAAGATTTACAAACATAACATACATCAAATTGTTCAAACTACAATCCTTAAAGGTTTAATGGTATGATCTTATATTGGCTAAATCTTAAACCTTTATGTCCTTTTTCACTAGTTGGCTCACGATTTGGTAGCATCTAAGAATAAAGCATAGATTTCATGACATTCATGATCCCTCATGCTTACTTTGCCAACTAGTTTATGAAACTATTTCTCATTTTTTCATCTGTTATACTTACTCATAATTTTTATAGTCCACAATTCAATAATTACTATAACTTTACTATATTGATATAATACTATTAAATTGGATATAAACAAATTCAAAAAAATGAATCACGTTGATTGTTTTCTCAAAATAGCCATCAGTTATAGTATTTATTGATTATGACATAAAGGATATAAAGGGATAATAATATGGATAGGCATGACTAGTTAGTTAGGATAATTCTTTGGATCTAAGAAATTATACTAGCCAATAAGGAATATATAGGAGCCATACATAGATGACGCATAATTGTAACCTAGAAAACTTAGATATTACAAAAGTAACTGATTCCTCATGTAATATTGCTAACAAATATTAGAATTTTGTCTTCCTCTTTTATGTTTGAAGGGACACATACTGACAAAGAATGCATTTGTATAAGTCTACATGGCCATGTGGGTGATCGTGTAGCTCTCTAAAACTGTCACTTTATGATTTTTAAAGAATTAAAGAAAATTAGGAGACACAATCATGCACATAATTGTATGGGTGATCATCTCTACTAAAAAAGACCCTAATTTCAAGTTATTAAAGGGTAAAAAATAGAAAACCAAAGGGAGTTTGAGGAGGTTTATAAGAGGCTCAGGTTAGGCTTGGGGAAACACAAATTGATGGCCTAAAATGATAAAGAGAATGAAGAATAAGAAATAAGCACATTAGCAGAAGATTTCCATCAATCTAAAGTGGATTTCATGAAGATTAAAAGGATTTCATCGTATATCTTTTATTTTTCTAGTTTTCCTTTGGTTTTGGCATTATTTCTTCTATGATTATTAACTAAAATTTTATTAGTACTTGATAAATATATGATAGGTGTGAAATGCATCGTATTTTAGGTTATAGTTTGATATGTGTTTAGTCATTTGTTCGATTATTTAGTATATGTTTAGGGTAGAATTATGTTAGTTTGTGATTTATTTGTGTTTTAAGTGTTTTCTGGGTTAGAACAATTCCTTGATCTTAAATATGATGTTTTTGAGGTATCTTGATGTGTTTGTTAGTGTTTTAGGGTAAAGATTGAAGAACAGAGGACTTTCAGAGCAAATTTGGGCCACGAGGGCCAATTGCGTGGCCTATGATCGTGACAGAAAGGCCTGACATAGGCCAAGATCATGGCATGTGTTTGGCTGATGCGTAGCCACTTCCAAACTTCGCATTTCGAGGGATTTTTGGACCTTTCAGACCCCAGAAAAATCCTAAATACAAAAAATCATAAATAGAACAACAAGAATATAAAGAAAGGATCTTTTGCACTAGCCACTTTTTAGAGAAACCCTAGAGAGAATTGTCGAGAGATAGAGAAAGAGAAAAAGGAAGAGAGAAGTGGAGAAGAAGCCAACTCAACATACTTGACAAATCAGGAGTTTCTTGACGTCGCTACCTCCCATCGTCTATTCACATTCATATTTCCTGTTATTTTTAATTTTATTATTGTATAGAATTCAAATAATAGTTGACAATAGGATTTTGGATGATCATATTACTTCTAAACTCACCTATGGTTTTTATCTTTGATTTAATGAAATTTTATTGTTTGTGTTTTATTGGATTTATTTTGATTTAATTTCTACAATTGCATAATTCGGTAATAAACTAAGAGGGTGAATTGAGTGAAAAATAATTAAATTAGGCTAACGAGAGTTAGGCGATTTAATAGAACTATAATTAAATCAAATCAGTAAATTGTCCATAGAGAGATCTTGCAATAGTTTTCGATAGTTTGTTAGCCAACTTCAGATCTAATTAAAGTTTTGGAGGGGTTGTTAATTAAGAAATTGCAAATTTCATAATCTAACTAGGGTTTATAAATTATGGTTAGTGGTTATAACTTGAGAGAGAGTAATCAACCCTAGGATCGTCTAAAACTAATAATCCAGTAATTCATAATCGATTAGGTTAGTGCTAAAGATTAGTAAATTTTATTTTTTCACAATTGGTAGTTCCTTAGGTCGATTCTTGAGTGTGCGTTGCAATTTCTAATTTGTTAATATTTTCGTGATTGATTATTGGATTGATTTGCTTGATTGAATTGCATTCTTGTTTTAGTTTTGCTACATTTGAATTTTTGCAATTTGTTTTTGCCTTAGATTTTAGGATTAGATTATCCCTCCTCATAGGATTAACACCCAAGGTACTACGCAAATGAATTGTGTACTTGTAGATTATCAAGGTTAATCAATTAAAACTTATAACATCCAAAAACCACGATCAATATATTAACATAAAATAGGAATTTCCTTAATCCAATATACTAAATATTAAATTGATTAGTGAAATCATAATTGTATAAGAAGTCAAGGGGATTTGAAATCTAGATACCATTGCTTTTTCTAATTTTCTTAATTTTTCATTTGATTTATCTTAAACACCATAATTTGTTATGATAGATAATATAAAGATCGTAAGAACTAACAATGATAGTCATTATGGGATCGACCCCTACTTGTCAACGTTAGCTACAACTATACCGTGTACTTGTAGTTTAAAACATAAAATTACATATCAAGTTTTAGGTGTCATTATTAGGGACTATAATATTAGGAAAACCTTAATTTTATTAATCTATTCATTTTTTCTTTTAGGTAGTTTTTGTTTCTTTCATTTTTTCTGTTTATTTATTTATCCTTAGTGGGCTCTTTCTTGACCTTGTGTTTATGACTTATTTTGTAAGAATAGGATATTAATCATCTCAACCACTAAAGACAATGGAAGAATGGAGAGGACAATATTCTCTAGGCGACTATAGTATGCCTTCCCTTATCATAGCATTCAAAGCATGGAACTAGAGGTATAATGACATACGTTTGGGAGCTAAATCGATATCTATGGTATTTTTGTGACATTTGTGAAGGTAATCACCCCAATCATGTATTTCAAGCATTGAACTATATATGGGAGCATTCTAATTACATGGAGAAGCCTCAAGATACCCTTTACATGAATACTTATATTCATGAGTTGAGCAATTATTATGAGTTTGCAAGGAATAATCATGCTTCATCTAGATTTTTAGATCAAGTATAGTAGGAGGAAGAGTAATATCTTAAAGATGTATTAATGAAAGACATTGATTTAATCAAAGATATTCTTCATAGTCTTTAAGAGCTGGTTGCCTCATCCAAATACACTAAGTTCAATTTTAGGGATCAAGTGAGTGCATTAGTTTTTCAAAATGGAGAGGAACAGGATACCATAGTTTAAGAAAAGAAGGAAGAATGTACGTGCATTCATTGACCTTCCAGGTAAAATTGATTATAAATGTAATTATGGGAGAATTGTGAATTCATTGTATTGAAAATCGATGTGGAGAATATATGTATTGATTTAAAATTTTTGATGAATTTTACAGAAATTTTCTGAAAATGTTGAGTGTTATTAGATTAGGAAAAATGTCATTTGGCAAGTAAATTGTTGGAAAGAAATAAAAAGGAAAAACTAATGATGTTGGAGAATTGTTAAAAAATGATTTTTAGAAATTATTGAGCGTGATCTCGAAAGTTTTGGAGCTTTAGACAAGCAAGCATTTTAATGGTTTTTCATTATTGCATAAGATGAAACATTCATTATATTAGTTATACGTTGAAGCTATAAAATGAAAATGTACATGTGTTGAAAATGTGAGTGAAAAACTAGATTATATAACATGTGTTGATTTTTCATATTTGATGATAAAAAGGTTATGAGATGGTGTTAAAATGATTTTTGGAGTTGATTAGAAAACATGTATAACTAGGTGCAGAAACTTTTTGAAGAAAACAGAAATGAGGACTCTATTTTCACTGCGTATATATATGCATATACGTGAGTTTTGAGCATTTTAGAGATGAACGAAAGAATTAGTTTAGAGTGGAAGAATAGTTGTAAGATGATGTTCTGAGATGAGAATGAATGATTTAAAAGAAAATACAGAAAATGTGAAGATAATATACGTGAGTGTGATTTTTTATTTTTTTTTATGATTATGAAAAATGATAGATTTTGATTTGGTTGTGATAAGTTAGCTGAAATGAAATAGGAGTGAAGAGGGAAAATAAGCTAGAAGTGATAGAGTAACCAAAAGAGATTATTTAAGATGAAAGAGATGATGAAGGGTGCCGGAAATGTACAGATGCAGTGTTTCCACTAAACATACATCTGTATTTTTGCCATATCTTGATCTATAAATATACAAATGGGATGATTTTAAGTTCATATTAAATTAAAGATGTATGGTTATATTTTTCATGAAGTAATCGAAATTTAATTCTATCTCTAAGAGTTTTTAAATTTTGCTCGAAGTTGAGTTTGTAGATTCTGTCATAGTTTGGAATAGTCTGTAGTTGTTTTAGAAAAGCTTTCAGAATATCTAACCAAATTGCATGAAATTAGTTTCATTTGAAACTTAATACATAAAGAAATAAATTTATAGAAGATTGTTTTGCCTAAATCTTTCATTTCTCTTGTCAAAATTTCCATGAAAATTGGCCTGGAGGTTTGTTTTGAGAAGAGGAGACTCTATAGTGCATGAATTTGGAGAAGAAAAGAGGGGTTGCACGATTGTGACTTTTTGGAAAATTATGGAAAAGCATGATCATACACAAGCACGATTGTGACTTTTCTGATTCAACTTGAATCTCACGATCATGCTTATGCATGATCGTGACATTGAATGCTTGCTGAAGTGGACTAATGTGAACATCCTTCACTCTTTTGGTCATAACTTCTTCTCCTGACCTCCAAATGACATGAGACTTGAACCATTGCACTTGTACCACATTTATCTTCATATACAGAAAGCTTATAACCATATGAAATCATTTTGGAGAGATTGATTGATGAACTTGGGACGAAATTGATGAGGAGTTCTGTAAAATGATAACTGGAGTATTTTTATTGAACATGCTTCGGTATTTTAGGCATAACTTGTTATGTGCTGATTCCAATGAAATGATTCTTAATTTAGATTAAAATAGAGACATAGGGTACAATTTTTATGAAGAAATCAACTTCCAATTCTGTCTCCATAGTTTCAGAATCTGACTTGACGTTAGGTATAGAATACTATTACAGTTAAGGAATGGTTCGAATTATTTAGAGTATAACTTTTGGAATAATGAACCAAATCGAATGATCTTGGTGTTATTAGAAACTTAAACAATAGGTAACATGTTATTAAAAGAAATTTTTGCCAAATTAACTCATTTTCATTTTCTAATTGATCATGGAAAATAGACCTGAAGGTTTGGAATTTTGGAGAATTTATAAGAAAGAATGAGAGTTTGGATATTGTATGATCATAAAATGTTAGAATAACAATAGTGAATGAATTATTGGTATTAAAGTTCCAAGGACATGTGTATAATGTAGATGAAGGGGTTCATATGATTGTGGTTGTGATTCAAAGGAAATGAATAATGAGTACCAATTAAAGTGAATGAGAATTTGATTTTATGAGAGCAAATAAATGAAATGACGAGTAATTGAGTTATAAAATGAGAATTTGGATAAGATATGAAATTTGATAATATACTCAGAATTGTCAAGAACATGCATTGTAAATGGTCTGCATATACATTTGTGCATAAATAAATGCTTATAATTGTTCAAAGTTATTCATGAGGTGGTGTAATGTGTGTAATGCATAATTTTGATGTGCAGGATAAACATCCGCATTAAGACGTTTCCATATCATGGAAGCTAATGCTAATCTGAAGCGTACTATGAGTCGACTTAGATAGTCTCATTTCATTGTTTGTTCTATTTTGAAGTTTTGTATTGATTAACTACTGAATGATCATATGAATATGATTGATTGTATTAATTTTCAGACAGAAGATCCGATGATTGTGAGGTATGATTGAGATATTAAAGTGCTCTTTGTAGTGAATTTGATGAAATATGTGATACATGACTTCATTGTTAAATGTCAGACCTAGTTCCGAAGAAAATTTTGAATATGCGTATGAATGAAAATGAATGATTCTCAACTTTAATGTTGAATGCCGGACTAATGTCCGATGATATATGAAAGTGAAAAGTTGATCATATGTGATTGATGCATTTCATTACACTAATGCATGAAAGACAAAGGTAGTTGTTGTTGGATCCCATTTTCGGAACTCAAACATTCGGAGACATTCGACGGAAAACAGTACTTGCCCTTGACTATACTAAACCTATTTAGGGGACATTTGAATAACCCTCATTATAGATATCGGATTTAGGTGTTCTTTGGGTAGCTTTAAAGAGGACTTCAAGATCTACCACTTTCATGAAGACCTTGAAGACAAAATCTATCATCTGAAGAGTCTAGAATGGACCAGACAATGGTATTAGATGAATAGTAAATAAAGGAAGAAGTCTTGATCATAAAAGCAAAAAGCAGACGAAACAAAAGACGGACGAAGTAAAGAGGGCAGACAAAACAAAAGAACAGACAAAAACAAAAGATAGACGAAGTAAAGGTCTTAAGATGAAGCAGGGTCAACTTAAGACGAAGTAGGGTCTTAAGACGATGCAGGGTCAACTTAAGACGATGCGGGGTCAACTTAAGACGAAGCACGGACTTAAGATGATGCGGGGTCAACTTAAGACGAAGCAAAGTCTTAAGACGATGCGGGTCAACTTAAGACAATACAACTCTATAGATGATATGACGTCATCACACACGATACGTCTTTACAAACGATGCATCTCTTAAGACGAATGATGTCATCACAGATGGTATGATGTCATCACAGATGATATGATGTCATTACAGATGATACGTCTTTACAGATGATGCACTCTTACAAACGAAATGATGTCATCATAGATGATATGATGTTATCGCAGACGATACATCTTTACAGACAATGTATCTTTACAGATGATGCACTCTTATAGAAGAAATGACATCATCACAGATGATATGACGTCATTACAGATGATACGTTTTCCCCTTTATAAAGACCATAACTTTTGATTCCGAAGTCTAAAGTTTCTAGACTATATATCGATGGCAAGCTAGACAATTAAACTACAACTTTTTAGAGGACAACTTTAACTAATTTAGCCTCAATTATTCTAGTTTCCCCTGAAAGTTAGCACACAACTTCTACACCTATGAAAGGCTTAGATCAAGAATTGAACATCTACCAAAAAACATGCACATTCACTTAGGGACTTTCCAGTTTTTGTTTTCTTTAACTCATTTGCCCAAGCAACAGAAACTCATAGGTCACTTAATTACATCAAGACACTTTGAACAAGGGCTTAGCCCCAAAATACAACATATACAGGATGCTCAATGTTTACATGCTTATGAAGCTATTCCAAAAGTGAACAAACTAACTTAGTGGCAAAAGCTACTATCTTAGAATTTGCCCAAATGCCTTGCAAGGATCACTTATCTTCTCGATCTGAACCTAAGGGGGAATAATGGGGTGAACTACAAAGCTTAGTGGCTAATATGTATATAGCCATTGGCAATTGCCACATATTCAAGCATATGTATATGTATATTTAACAATTTTTAGCATTCTTACTTTAGTCATGCAATTTAAACATTTATCAATATAATTCAAAGATAATACACCGCATAACTTCAGCCAGTAAACATAACACTTTATCATGCACCATACTTGAACATCTAAAGATACAATGCATAACAAACGGCTCGAGGGTTCCATGAAAACACAATGGAGAAACCGAAGTTTACCCCATGAACAAAATAAGTCCAATTTTTGAGCTCATATGTCATAAGTGGGTAGTCGGGAGAAGGCTCTTATCAACATGCATGTGACGAATATATTGGTTCCACTCTCAGCCAAACAGAAGCAAATAGTCATGCTCAAATCATTTTATGAAATGCTTTCATACTCTTTCATGCTCTTTCCTTTCTTTTTGTTTATACAAAATGCCATGACCAAATATCAAGGCATAATATGATCAAAATCACAATTCAATGTTATAAAAAAATACCATACTTCTTTCCATGCATAACTTAAAATGCATCATAGTAATTCATAATTTAGCAACTTCATTTTCAAACACATCACATACACACATATAGGCAAGAATTTTCCCAATTACATAATAACTATAAATACATTACCCACCTAGTAGGCTTGCGGAAATCTAAGTCAAGCTTGCCTTTCCCTTTGCTTTTGGGTAGGATTCCCTTGGTTTCCTAACACAACCAAGATTCCATTCAAAACCAAGATTTCAATAAAATTTATAAACTTCAGAAAAATCATAGAATCACAATAAACACAAATGAAACTCAAATCTAACCTACC